>JAQZBX010058144.1:0-17796 GCA_029593785.1 Cabassous unicinctus
TATTATATAATTATTATATATTCAAGAGAAGATAGGGGTTGTGTAAAGTTCCATCAATGGCAATTGCATCCTTTTTTTTTTCTCTTTCTTTAATAATTTATTATATCCATTATAAAGAAAATTTGTGAAAGCAACAGTCATGGAATTAGTTGTTTGATGGAATTAGAATGGTATGTTTAGATACCATAAAGTGGGCAATAAAAATTTCTAGGCACTCTGCTGGATACTTTCCTGTTTTCATTCAGTTCATCTTCACCTCCACCAGCAAAAATATTTAGAACTTAACCTACAAATTTGAATTGACTAAGATCAAATTTTTATATAAAATGAAGAGTTGTTTTGGATTCCAGAGGATTACCCTGAAACTTTTATATGAACATAGCCACACCCACACACTATATATGTTCACATAAATACATATACTACTAACCATGAAGTTCACTTCTTCTGCAACATTTTACATAATTTTAGAATATCCAGGGGTCCTTCAGACTGGGTCTTTTTACTTTTCTGTGACTGTGCTATAAAAGCAGCAATTAGATGTAGAAGGCCTCTAACTTTTCCTTGAAGCTTCTTTTCAAAAGAAACATGTGGGAACACCTTGAAATAAAAGTTACCTGAGGGTCCCAGAAAGAATTATTCCTAAGGGCATTGTATAGCAGCAAATGCCTGTATAGTTAGGCCTGTGGAAATAAAACCCACAACATTATAGTGGGCTTTTACTTCTTTAATTTATGTTATGTATCATGTTATTGACACCACCAAGAGAGTCTGTTTGCCTGATGCACACAGAAACCAATAATGAGTTACCAGGATTTTGAGAAAAGAAATAGGTTATTAATGTAGTTGGCCAGCAAGGAGACTGGAGACAAGTCTCAGCTCTTTCTACCAGAACAAAATGGGCAGTGGATTTTTATAATGACAGGGGAAGGTGAACTTAAAAGAGTGGCTACAGACGGGGTGAGGTTACACAAGCCTATCTGTTTTGGGAAAGGTGGGGTTAAACAGAGTATGTTCTATTGCAACTATGCTTGGTCCTAAAATGGAGACTTAGCATGCCCTGTGACTAGAATTGGTTGGTGCTTGCTTTAGAAACAGTATCTTTTCTCTGGAGGCAGCAAACCTCCTATGAAGAAACACAGAGTAGTGGGACATTTAAACAGAAGTTTCTGGAAACTTCTACAAACCAGTAAAGGAGGGACTACTCTGAAAAGTGGGTTTTTGAGTGGTGGTTTTGAGGGGCCAGAAAGTGGCAGTTTAATTATCAGGTACATTTTGTGCAACTGGGTATCAAGTATTATTATACTGGTTAGAACAAGGAAAACACCAAAATGCATCATCAATGCTTTTCTTTGTTTAGAGTTCTTTGTTTTTATATTTTATTTTTTCCTGCTATGGGGAGAGGGAGAGTGTCAGTTGAAACAAAAGGGACCAGAGTTGAGTTAATCTTAGCCCTTAGTTTACCACCATTTACATCCCTCATGAATCCACCTGGCCACCTACTATATTTAACAGATGTCAGACTTCCACCCTTACTCACCTCCAGTTACTATACATTCCTTGTGATTTATTTTCAGCTGTCCACATATGTTGAATAATAATATCTTATTATATACTCACTATAGTACAGCATTTGACTCTACCATCTATTGCTCTAATCCCTTGTTTAAAAGTACTTACTCATATCGCTTCAAAATACTGTTGCAACATTGGAAAGAGCTACATGAATAAACAGATACATTCACAGAGGAAGAATAAAATATTCTTTTATCAATTATTGATTAGCAAAGCATGCAATAAGTCAGTAAGGGATAAATGATAGAATGGCAAAATTAAAAGGAATATATATATACATAGCTAGACATATATGAAATTACATTTGCAAAAGTTAAAGAATAATCTAGCATCCAAAGAAGAATATTTTAAAAATTCATTATTAAGGCATTAAAAAACCCTTAATAATTTTAAAGAAGAGACAGTATCCAGATAGCTCAGCACTCCAGTCTCACAAGAAAAAGCTGAAAACTAAAAATCAATATCCTTCAGAGAATTGAGGTCATAGGACAAACCACTGCCCTCAAAACTGGAGGAATAGGAAGAAATAAAGAATCACAGTTGACCTGGAACAGAAAAATCAACAGGACTCAGCCTTTGATAGGAAAACTAAAAGGTAATTGACTAATTGTGGGGGAGGGAATATGGACTACCTTGAGAGATAAAATCTAATGGAGGCTCAATGGGGATGACCCCCCCCACACTTTACTGATTCTTACCTCCAGGAGATCCATGAGTTTCCCACTGTGAATTTCAGAGAAATTTCACTAGCTTTCAATAAGGCAAATTAGAAGGAACCATTTTGAAATATGCCCAGAGCAATGACAAATACCTGCCCTCAAGGGAAATTATTGTATCAAAGCTTTTGATACGTGAGCTTTTCGACTCTAACTGACTTTGGGGAAGTTAAATACCCAACTTCTGCACCCTCTAGCCTCCTGACTTCACCTAAGGGATATTAAAGATATACAAGATTTCTCTTTGCCAAAACTTATATTCAGCCTTTAATTTTAACCAATATATTTGCCATGCAGCAGTGTCTATAAAGTTTTAGTTTGAATTAACCTAATGACTATTGAAGTCTAGTGTCTCTTCATTTACTTATTTGCAATGTGAATATCTTCCTTATGATGTATCGGTTGCAAACGTATGTTTAATTTTGCCAATTTATGTATTTTTATTGTTTTGAGCTAATTTTATATATTCTGAGTATAGATCTTTAATAACAAAATCCTTTTCAAATATTTCTCATAGTGTTCAATTTTGTTTTCATTCTTTTAGCATTCTCCTTATTACAGAAAAATTTCTCATTTTCCTGAGGTTTAAATTTATCATGTCTTTTATTTTAAGGATTATGCTTTTGTTTTAGAATCATATCTCACAACTCTTTGCATAAACTAAGGCATTGAAATTTTCTCCTATGTTTTATTAAAATCTTATAATTTTTTTTTTTTGCTAACTCATCTCTGTTCCATTTCTAAGTAATCTTTGTATAAAGTGGATAGTATTGGTTGAGGTTCATTTTCTGTGCATATGGATTTTCATTCTTCCATCATGATTGCTTGTAAAGGTTATCCTTTCTCTACAGAATTGCCCAAGATTTTACTATTGTTCCTCTGAAGACACATATTGCCATAAGAGCATTCCCAACTTTGCACTTTCAACCACATACCTGCAAATCCCCAGTGTTCACCTGGTGTCTCTCCCAACCCTCCCTCTAGTTCCCTGGGCCTTCTAACCCATCCTCCCTAATGTACTCACCTGTCAAACCTGCACCACCCAACCCAATAATATCAATACCTTCCCACATGTAAATTCTTTACTTTCAATTTTTGTATATTGATCTTATATCTCAGAAGTCTCATCCACAGGAAAGCAATCAGGCCCCATGCATGGGTGTCCCACCAGGCCCTATGAGCAGGTAAGCCACCAGGCCCTGTGTGTGGATGCACCACTAGGCCCAACATGTGGGTGAGCCATCACGCCTGTGTGCAGGTGGGCAGCCAGGCCCCACGAGTGGGTGAGCCCCCCAGGTCCTGTGCATAGGTGCACCATCAGGCCCCAGGAGCCATGCAGCAAGATGATGACATAACAGGAGAGTGATACAAGGGAAAACTAAGACCAGATGCACTGAAAAACCAGGAACTAAAGTGGCACAGGTGGTAGGATACCTCTCTCCCACATCAGAGTTTCTGAGGATCAAATCCCAGTGAAGACAGGAGGAGAAGGATGAGAAGAGAGGGCAGGAATTGGACACAGACACTTGCTCCACTTGCTCAGTGAATGGATACAAAAACAGCAAAAATGGGGGGGTAAAAATGGATAAAAGTAAATAAATATATATATAAATCCTTAAAAAAAAGTATAGGGGAGTAAGATATGGACTATAGTTAGTAGTAATACTTTGACAAGGCTATTTCATAATTTGTTAACAAATGTTTCACAAATAATGCAAAGTATTTGTGGTGGGGTGGTGTGTGGGAGCCCTGTGTGATGTTATGCATGTTTGTTTTGTAAGTTCACAATGTTTACTGAGCACTTATATTTTATGTATGTTCATATATGAATGATATAATTCAATAAATTGTTTTTAGAAATTCTCTCTAAAAAATAATAATTATTTAACTCTAATTTCATCAATGAAAAGTCTCATTGTATTCTAGTAGGTCTTCAGTACCATTATAAGGCTTACTATCCTCCTTTTATTAAATAAGAGTAAATAATTATTGGGCACATCAGGTGCACAGTGTTTAGAAGTCAACTGTACATAAATAATATTCAATAATTAAGGGATGATTCCTTGATCTATATTTAACTTATTTCATATGATACTGATTGTTCATGGGATGTCTTAATATAAATTGGTGTACATATTTATATATCTAAAATAAATTATTCTAAAGAAAATATTATATAAATAGGCTAGAAAATAACTTCAACTGGATATCACTCAATTAACCCAAGCCCATGATTATCAGTAAAAGTGAATCAGATGAAGAGAATCTTAGTAATTCTTCATAAACTGTATCAAATTATAAATTTCTCACTCAGTTTAATACTGGATCTCATGCATGAGAGCTAGGCAGAATGCAGGGATGGTTTAATGGGTGCAACAATGGGAGAAACTACTATGAATCTTCATCTCAGTAGAAAATTTTATGGGAATTGACAAGTTAAAGGATCACCAAGTCTGTCTTTCTGGATATTTATTTGGAAATATATCTTGTAGCTAATATAAATATGCAATCCAGAGTTCTCTGATTATAAACTATTTTGAAATAATTGTACTTCAGTTTTATGTAAATGTGTCTTTCTTAGGTCAAGATTCTTGTTTGTTCTCTGGGTCATGATAAGGGTTTAATCCACAATAGCTCATAAAATCCCATCCTCCTTTCAAAAGGAATATGTTATTATCACAGCAGTTAGCAGAGGTCAAAAAAAAAACTTGAATAGATTCAGGTGAGAAGAATAATTTCCATAAAACAAATAAAAAATTTTGACCATAAATTTATAAGAAAACTCCTATGAAAGAATTAATGTCATACCTGATGAAAGGAAAGAAATATGAGCTGTACACTGTAGAAGTCTTTAAAACAATGGCAACAAAGAGGAAGAAAGGTTGAGGAGTTTAAAGTAAACTGAGTAGTTGTAACCATGAGCTTACTACTATAAATATATATTTGGAAATTAAAATGATATCCTTCTAAAGATTTATTTTTAAATAAATAAACTGTAAGAGGAAAATGTTATATAACTATAGTTGAGGAGAATGAATATGTTTACATTCCTGCACATAAAGAGCTTGGAACTCATCCCTCCTATGTTCACAAAAAGAAAGCTGCAAACTGAAAATTAACATTCATTAGAGAATTAAGGTTATAGGGCAAACCACTGTCCCTAAAACTGAAGATATAGGTGGATACAAAGAATCACAATTTATCTGGAGCACAAACTATAGTTGTAGTCTTCCTTGGATAGGGAAAATAAAGGGTAAATGACTAATTACTGGGGACTGATCTTCTGCTAGTTTGAGAGATAAAATGTCATGGAGCTCAGACTTAAGAAGGTCACCATAATTTCTTTATTCTTACCTCCAGGACCCCAATCAGTTTCCCACTGTGAATTTCAGAGAAAAATCCTATTTGCTCCCACAGAGCAAAATAGAGTAAGCATTTTGAAATAATCCAGGAAGTGTCGTCCTTAGCAAATGTCTGCCTACCAGATATTTTACCAGATAGCATTATCCATGTGGATTTTTCAAGAACCTTAGTAAAGAGAAAACACTCAGCCACATTTCCCTCTATGCTTCTTGTCTCACCTAAGCTGTATTAAATAATGTATAGGACTTCTATTGTTCCATATCTTCAACAACACTTTCTATGTTCAGTATTCATTTTAGCCATTCTAAAAGGCATGTATCAGTATCAAGTTTTTAATTTGCCTATAGGGCTTTTCCATGGTTGATGATTTGAAACTATCAATTCAGTTTCTTAAGAGATAGGGCTTGTGAGATTATATTATAAATAATTACTTTCATGAGATTTTAAAAATTCATAATATTCAAGGTATTTGTCCATTTGTTCAAAATTATTGAATTATTTGGTCTTAATGTGTTAATAAGAGTCCATTATTTCCATTTAAAAATCTGTAAGATGTGTCATGATACCTGCAAAATTAAGAAACAGAAAAATACTTAATCAGTGATGTAACAGTCGTAGGTATCAAAGAACTAAAAACAAAAACCAAACAATATAGAGAAAAGGATTTAAAAGGAGGGGGTGTAATATCATAAATTACAATCTTAAGTAAAACTATCCAAAAATTTATTCTTTGGAAAGATTAATACCATTCAGGAGTCTTTAGCGTGTCCAACCAAGAGAAAGAGAGAGAAAAACAACACAAAATACCAGCATAATGGAAATCTTATATATGGCTAGTAGTAGTGCAAAACCACATTGAAATGTTGTTTGACATTTTTTAGTAAAACCTACCATAAACTATAATCTGACCATTTCCATTCTAGCTGTTGATTTGCAGTAGTACAAAGTTGTATACCTGGCATAAAAGAATCAATTAGATGTAGTGTGAGTACCATAAATGCCCTTAGTAAGAAAAATAGGTTGCATATCCTCAGATTTCTACCATGCTGCTCCTCCTTGAAATCAATGTTAACGAGCATTTAAACAAAGTAAACTCCAAGAGTAGAAATAAATTATCCTTGACCATATCCTGAGATTGCATCCATTTCTTGGTAAGATCGCAAACTCTTCTGAACAGCATTTTCTTTGATTGCAAACATCTTTCCTGTGACTCCTCCTCAAGAAACATGAACACCCTCATGCCATACACACAGCCACACATAAACATGAACACTTTTTTTTAACTTAAGAAATCCACTACATTCCTTGGAAAAATAATACATTATACACAATCAACAGAACTGTGAATAACAAATTAATTAAGGCTAATTTTCTCTGGGAAAGAGGGAATGATTTGCCCTATATACAGGATGCTCTGTGGCTCCAATGGAAATAAGTTATTACTTAGATATGTGAAAGGCCTTAAAAGATGAAACATCATATGAGGAGATCCTGGCACTGAATACAAGCACTGCTACCTCAATGGATTTTCTGGGTATACTCCTGTCTGTGAGTCAGGTATGACTCAATCAGGAAGAGCTGTATGGGAATAATGCAATCATTCTGTTGAGAAATGACAAGTACCTAAACATGAAGACAATTCTTGAACCAAGGCACAAAATGAGATTGCTTTATATAAGTGTAAGGATTAATTGGGATAATAGTGTTTCCTTTATGTAAGAAATACAGAAATGAAAAGATACCATAGGAGTCTTATAGTCTGTTGAAATTCATTCCGTCCCTGATAGGCACTTGGAGATATATATTACAGTGTATTTCCTTTCAGACATCTCATTTTTCATTAATGCATGATTGTTAGTGACACTGGAAATGTTCCCCATATGTGAGAATAGTGTATACAGTCAAATGAAGAGAGGAGGAGATATTATAATTGAATACTTTTTAGAAAATATATTTTTTAAAGGACATGCATTGTTTATACCATGAGCTTAATCAATATGAATGTTTTATTTTACTTTCTCCTAAACAATGAAATACAAATAGTGTTCTAATAAAATGTTTCATGTTCCAAACCATTTTCTCAAATGTTTATAAGTTGTCATATTGTATTCTTATGGTTTTTTCAAAGAAAAATGAAATCTGGAAAGAATTTGATCATTTGTTACTATCTTTACAAATTAATAATTTTTCCAATTCCTTCTAACTATAAAAGCTGTACATAATTTTTATACCCTCATTATTTTTCTTATCATTTATCCTTCTTCATACTGTATCACCAGAATGATTGCAACTCTTGAAATGCAAATGCATAATATGATACTTTCTGTAGTTTAATTATCTTCTTTTTCATATAGTCTTGTTATTCAGGCTTTTCTTCATTATGATTTGTGTTCTGCTTCTTAAGAGTTATATTTTGGGGAACAGATATAGTTCCAGTGATTGATGCTTGCTTCCCATGTATGGAGTCCTGGGTTTAATCCACAGTACCTCCGGAAAAAAAATCAAAACAAACAAATGAAAAAAAAACCAACTATCATTGGGGAGCTGATGTATTTAGCTCAGTGGTTGCTTGCCTGCTTTACATGTATGAGTTCCTGGGTTCAAATGTCAATACATCTTAAAATATACATATTTTAATAATTTTTCTTCTTGCTCTAGGAAATCTTTAAAAGAAGTTACCTCTTCATAATTGTTCAGGTGGATTTGCTTTACCTATTGTGACACATTTTTTTATTTTAACAAATCAATTTTATTGATACATATTAATAAAGTATACAATTCATCCAAAGTATACAATTAATGGTATGTGGTATAATCACAGTTGTGCATTCATTACTTCAAGCATATTAGAACATTTACATTGTTTCAATAATAATATTAATAAACAAAAAAGACAAACAAAGAAGAAAATTCTTCACCTCTCAATCTCTCTCTCTGTTTCCCCTGCTGTACATAGCTGATATTTCTGGCTATTCTTGCCCAATTATTTATTTATTTATTTATTAAGCAGTTTAATTGAGATATATTCACATACCACATGATCTATCTAAAGTGTATAATCAATGGCTTCTAGTACAATCACAATGTTCTGCATTCATCATCACAAAATTTTTTGAACTATTTATTTTTAATAATTTAAAAAAAATTTAAAGATACTTCAATTACATAAATGTTACACAAAAAATACAGAGATTCCCATATGCCCGACTCCTGACATCCCCCACATCCTCCCACATGAACAACATTCTTCATTAATGTGGCAATTCATTGCAATTGATAAACACATCCTGGCGCATTGCCACTGAGCATGGACAATAGTTCACATTGTAGTCTACACTCTCTCCTCCACTGTTTTGCATGTTATGGGATGATATAAAATGGCCTATATCTGTCTATGCAATGTTATTCAGGATGATTCCCAAGCCCCGAAAAAGTTTCCATATTACAACTGTTTTTCCCTCTCCCTGCCCCCAGAGACTCCAGTGGCCACTGCCTCCACATCAATGTTGTAATTTTTCCATTGCTAGAATCACAATATGTCTATAATAGAATACCAGTAAATTCACTCTAGTCCATAGTTCATTTCCCAATCCTGAGGATTCTGGGATGGTGGTGTCCACTCCATCTCTAATTGAGAGGGGGCTTTAATCCCATATAGCTGATGAATGTGACTCTCTTGCCTGCAGTTGTAGGTGCTACTGCTTCCTTGGAACAAATTTTTTTTGCTTCTAAGTATTTTTTATTTTTGTATTTAGATGATGTATTTTTGTATTTTCTTTATTTTTGACCATAGTAATATGAAAGTCTCTGATTCTGGATCTAATGGATAGCCATTTAATTGCCAATTTTAATAAAGTTGGTTCATTATATGCATAATATAATTCATTTTGTTAAGGTTTATGAAAATTGATTTTCAATATTGGAATATATAGAACATGTTTTCAACATTCTCTTATAGTATTTTTGCTCTGTATTCACTAGTTATTATATTTAACAAAAATTCAGATGAGTTGACCTGCAGAAACTACCTTAAGTCATATTCTACTATACTAGCTTCTACATTGCAGAATCAATTTAGAATGCCACTAAATATTATATAGGTAAAAATCTATCAAAATTAAAATGATTGTTTAAATTATAGGTTTTATCTTCTCATTACTACAGAATATGTTACAATGTGTCCTATTTGTAAATCAAAAGTTTTAAATAAAATTGTCATTAATGTTTTCCATTAAAATTCACTGCTCAAGAAAGCATTATCTTCATTGCTTTGACAAAAAATAATTTTTTTCAGGTAATCCTACATACTCCATCTCAATACCAAAATTAATTATGTGTCAATATTATTTTGATACAGTATCATTAATCTTTGAGTAAATATTACTTTAAAACTCTAAGTCCTATCACCTTCATCTATTACATTCATGAGACCAATAAAATATTTGATCTCTGGGAAGTTTCTAGCTATATAATTTAATTGTGTGCTTCTTTAAAAAAATAATGTTTGGCACCAAATTTTCTTAAGGCATTTTTCATCTCTGTATTTCTGAGAATATAGATTAAGGGATTGAACATAGGTAAAATGATGGTGTAAAACAGTGCAAATATTTTTTTCCTTGGGGTAAAAGTCAGGTGGTCTAAGTTAGACAAAGTCTGAAGGCCCAAAAAATAAGACAACCACTGTGATGTGAGTCCCACAGATAGACAGGGCTTTATGAATTCCCTCCACTGAATGATTTCTTAGTGAATAATATTATGACATAAGAAATGAATAAACAGCAAAGATTACCAAGGCAATGATACTTGAATTTGCAACCACTAGAACATTAGTGATGTAGGTACCAGTACAGGCAACTTTTAGAAATGGAAAGAAATCACAAAAATAGTGAGCAATTTCATTTGGGCCACAAAAGGGCAACTGCATTAGCAGATAAAATTGAGGAAAGGTATGAACATCTCCTCCCACCCAAGGAGCTAGGATTAGAAAGATACATCTTATTCTCTTCATGATAATCATGTAGTGCAGCGGTTTTCAGATGGCAGGGTAACCATCAAAGGCCATGACAGCAATAATGAAGACCTCAGTACCTCCAAAGAAGTGTGTGGTAAAGACGTGCAACATGCAGTTTCCTGAGGAAATGGTTTTTGTCCCCACTAACAAGTCACTGATCAGTTTGGGTATAACAAAACATGTATAGCAGATGTCCATACAGGATAAATGACCAAGGAAATAGTACATGGGTTGGTAAAGAAGGCAGCTGCATCAAATGGAGACAAGATCAGGGGGTTTCCTGCCAATACAGAAATATAACAGAAGAAAAAGAGCACAAACAAAACATTTATAGGTTCTTATCATAAGAAAGTTCCAAAAGAATAAATTTGGAGATGTGTCTGTGACGTTCCATGTATTTCAGTTTGGTATATATTTTGTACAGGTGAATTGAGTCTGAAAAGGAAAAAAAAATGTGTTTGATGAAAAATATCAATATATCACAATAGAAATTTTGCAAAAAATGGATTTTTAATAGAATATTAATATTAATTATTATTTATTCACAGATTTAAGTTGCTTTTTCTTTTTTAAGATGTGTCTTAATTTACACACATCATAAGAGGACTTAAATCTTAAGTGAAAAATTTTTAATAGGAATTATAATGCATTTTTCAATTATTTCAGTAATGATTAGAGAATATTTTTAAATTAGTTTGATCATAAAGGAAACATGTTATTCCTCTTAATTATATTTTTTAGATAACAAAAGTTTAATTTATTGAATTAAAATAACACTTTTTGTTGCATATTTTAAATATTTGACTCTCTTCCTGCCATGGAGTCAAATTTTTTCTTTCAACATGAATGGAGGACCTTTTAAAATTTTCTGGAACACTTACTGCAAATATTTGAAGCTCCCCAAATTTAATCTGTGGATGTTAATTTTGTAGAGATTATTGTTTTTTGCTTTGTGGGCAAATATTATCATTTAACATGCAGAACCAGTGAAGTTTCACAAATATCAAATAGCTAAGAATGGTTGAAAATTATACTCCAAAAAAATGATTGTTAATTCATGATTAAAGTTCTGAAAAATAAACTGAAACTTCATTCCTTTATGCTATTTTTACTTCATATATTAGGACATGCTCTCATTTGTGTTTGTGATGAAAATTTGGAAAGGAGATATATAACTCATGAATTGCCCAAGTCTGTATGAATTATATATATTTTATGGCTATTGTTGGACATTTTATATACATTCTAGGTAGCACAAAATAAATATCATTAAAAGATATGACACAATGTAACTGTAACAAATTTTTTGCTCTGCTAACACTCAGAGGTTAAATGCTGCACTAATAAATGGATGACATATTGAATGATTTTTTTTTTTTGAAAAAAGAAAATGTAGAATAGGGAGAAAGCACTAGCATAAGCTATTTTACCCCGTGTTGAAGAATTATCAACCTCCCAGTGGGGATGCAAAAGGTAACAACATTGTCTACCTTAGTCTGAATCCAATGTGACAGCCGTAACTGGACACTCTGGATGTCTATTTTTTAAACAGAAAATAATTTTGTTGTTAGTTTATTTGAAAATCCTCACATCTACTGCTTCACAAATTCACCCTCTGTATCTTTAGGTTAATAATAGGTGTGAAATAAACAACAGATAAGACATTTTAAAAACTGTCCATTTGTGAGAATTTTAAATTTTTATTTAATTCTAATTTCATGAAAATTTCTCATTGTATTCCTCTTAGGTCTTTGGTACTGTCACAGGACTTAGTATCCTCATTTTTTAAAAAAACATTGAGAAATTAATTATCAAGCACAAAGACTTCAGCATTTAAGTACATCTAAACATAATTGTATAATCAAAGGATGATTCAATGACCTTTTAATTATTACAATGGATACACATTTTGTTTATTAAATGGTGTGATATTAGTTGTCAAATACATTCATTCAACTAAAATAAATGATTTAATGATAATTATTATATAAATAGGTTGGTGTACAACTTATACTGTGTATTACTCACTTAATTCCAGCCCATGATTTTCAATAAAAGTGAGTCAGATCACACAAATCTCAGTAATTTTTCAGAATTAGTAAACAATACACTGTGGATATTAGGAAGCAGCTATCATGATTCTCATTCACTTTATTGCTACATCTCATACATGGAATGGTAGGGAATGTAATGAGGCAGGGTTTGGGACCAAGTATTGTAAATATTCATCTCAGTAGAAAAGATTTTAGAAGTTGACCAGTTACCAGATCATTCAGCCTGCCTTCCTGAATATTTATGCAAAGGTATATGTTGCAGTTAATATAAATGTGTGGTCCAGAATTCTCTGATTCTAAACTATTTATAATAATTGTACTTTAGTTTTACATATGTACATTTATTAGGTCAAAATTCTTCCATGTTCTCTAGATCATGTGACTGTTTTATCAACAAATGCTGCTAAAATCATGCATTCTGAGTGAACATGATATACAACCATTGCTAGTAGCAGAGGTAAAGGGAAACTTGAAAAGATTTAGATGAGAAAACTCATTCTCACTGAAACAAATAATTATTGACCATAGAGATAGTAAAAAAAAAAATGAAAATAAAAATAAAAATAAACCTCTTATTGAAGTCTTGCAGTTTTAAATGATCAAAGGACATAGCCAAAAATGGTGTTAGTACTTAAAACAGTGGCAAGACAGACAAGTAGAAAGGTTAATGATTGAGCCTTTACAGTTGTGAACATTGAGCTTATTGTTTAATATCATACCTTTAAATCTCATTTTCATCAACTTTACAAGTGAGGATTTATTACATAGTTGAAAAATATATTAAGGAATACATTAAGTAATATGAAATACCCCCAGAGTCATGACACACAGGTCATCTGTGTTTTACTTTTCATCTTTATTGAGCAAGATTTAGCAACTACTAAAACAAGCATGCACACATATACAGAGAGCTCCAATAAAGAAATAAAGAACAACAAATACAAAAGCAGAATATAGATATAAAGAAGATCAGCTAAATTTCAAATTTGATAAACAATGAAAAATGTTATTCTGATGATAAATTGACTATTTAAGGCAATTCTTAATAATCAGTAGCCTAAACTTTTCTTTTTTTATAAAAACATAGTGAAAAAAATTACTATATTTCTTTGTTAGATTGAATAAATATTCTGCATTTCTTTTAGTGTGAGCTATAGCATAAAGAGAATAGATGTTCTTAGATAAAACAGTTTGCACCATATATTCCAATTTCCTCTTAGGGGTATCAATTGTACCATGTTACACACTTACCTTAGATGAAACAGATGAAACTTTTTTCAAATTATAGGATTTCAGGTTGTTGGAGTGGTAGGAAATTCTTCTTTATTGTTGATATGCAAACCTAAATGGGCCTATTCCTTGAAAAGATTATGGAAGAAGATAAATAAGCACCAGAATGGAACTCACTGAAAGTCACTGCAAACAATAAAGATTTTGTTAATTTTAAGTCTATTCTTTCAACTAGAATTCCACTTGTAAATAATATACAATTAAAATTATAGTGTAGTAAACATTTTCATGGTTATCAAATTATCTCATGCTTCAAGAGAGTGACAGTCCCAAAATGAAATGTAAATAGCATATAGCCACCTTAATGCATGGTAGTTGGACTTTCTCCAAGCCATGTGGCATGGGTAATTTACTGACCACCAAGTCTGAATCAATTTCAGATGAGGTTTAGACTGCATCTGGAAGAATTCTCCCCGAGAATTCTGCTAATTCTTTTTCAATATTAGAATCTGAATTAAATGAAGAGAAATACAAAGCAGTAATTTAAACAAAGCTAGGCTGAAAAATATTTGGAAATCTCAAAATGTCTTCCAACTATCTATGGGTTTGCCTTTGGAGTAGATTTTATATAGCCACTAAACCTATTTGACATGCAATCAGAAATGAATCTTTACTCTGCAAAAAAGCAATTGGGACTTTTGAATGCAAATTTAACATCTGCAATCCAATTTAGAATAAAAATAAACAGGAAGGATTTTGAAATGTAAGCCCTAGGATTCATGTTTTATGCCCATTAGTTAAGGAAATTAATTTGGAAGAAGAGAATATGACCTTATGTGATAATGCAAGTATTAATAATTTTGAAAGTCCTTAGGAATTATTTTCCCTAAGGCAATCAAACATAATCTCACCAAATGCTCCTAAGCTACTGTCCATATTAAAGTCCCTTGTGCCTCTGGGCATTTACTTTACAACTTTGACTTTGCCTGACTCAGGAACTGTTTCTCTGGAGGCTCCAAAATGCATCATCAGCTACATAGCAGGTCAGGAAACCCTGATAGCTCTGTGCTTATCTAACCTCAAGAATAGGAGGAAAGATGAGTGGTATCAGTTAGCTGCCAGGAAAATCTGAGTTGAGGAATAATAAAGAGCACAAACGATAGGCAGTTCAGTGAAAATATAGACCATTATAAGAGTAACCTAGATGTGTAGAAAGAGACAGATGGATAAAATCAGGCACCTGCCAGATCATGACTGAGAACAGGTTATTGGTTGGTAGGGACTAACATTTCTGGAATAGGTGGTTTAAGAATGGGTGACAAGAGAAAATAAAAAAGAGTAAACATATTTTCCCACATGCATCTCAAGTCTGAAAACAATATTTCATTAAAATTAGAACATAATGAAAATGTCAGAGGAAACCAGCAATCAAAATACAGCATGGTTTTTACTCTATTTGCCATGAGGTTCTTTCTCTTTTGATTATTATTGCTGTGTAGTAAGTTTTAAGATCAAGAAGTATGAGTCCTCCAATATCATTCTTTTTTGTCATTGTGGAACTATACTACAAAACAGGTGAACCCTAAGTTAAAGCATGGACTATATTTAATAGTACAATTACAAAAGAGGTTTCTTCAGTTATAACAAATATTCCACACAAATGCAAGGTGTTAGTAATAGGGTGCTGTTTTAGTTTACCAAAGTGATGCCAATGCAAAGTACCAGAAACCTGCTGGCTTTTATAATGGGGATTTATTTGGAGTAAAAGCTTACAGTTCCAAGGCCATGAAATGTCCAAATAGAGGCATCATCAGAAATGTTTTCTCACTAATGTCAGCTAATGTTGACCCTGGTGTTGTTGCCACATGGTGATGCAAGATGGCCATTGATCTCTGTGGAGGTCTTTGCCTTCCTCTCCAGAATCTACCATATCTTGGAGCTTGGCTGTATGCAACCAGTCATATGGCTTGTCTCTTTCTGGAACTCAACACTTTGAGCCTCTCAGGGGCTTCAGTTTTCCTGCAGTCCTCTCTCTCACACAGCAGAATAAAATGTGGCATCTCCCTTTTTCTGTGTCTGCCTCTTTGTGTCTTCCTTTATATCAGTCCCAGCAAGAAGGCAGAGAATCAACATGAATCACACCCCACTGACATAATCCAGTCAAATGGATCTCACAGCCTGCTGAGCTCACTTTCTAAAAAGTCACCCAGTTTAATTAAGAAGGAAACTATTAGTATTACAGATGATATGATCATGTATGTAGAGAATCTGAAGGAATGCATAAAAACCACTATAATTTATAATTATGAGAGAAATGTTGGTCTAATATAAGCGATCTGCAAGTATTTGTATATAATTGGTATTATTTCTTCCTTAATATATAATAGAATGCAATAGTTAAGCAATCTGAGCATTGGATTCCATGGTAGGAATATTTTACATGCAAAAAACGGAATCTATTTATTTTATTATTAATTATTATTATTATCCAGTTGCTGTTTTGCAGTGTGAATATCCTCCTTATCAAGAATCTGTTGGAAATACGTTTATTTTTTGCTGAGTTATTCATTTTCTATTAAGTTTTGAGATAATTTAATATATTCTGAGTAGTAGATCTTTAATAAGTATATCCTTTTCAAATATTTCTCATAGTGTTCAATTTTGTTTTCAATCTTTTAGCATTTTTATTACAACAGCAATTTTTTTCATTTTCTTAAGGTCAAATTTATCATTTCTTTTCTTTTAAGGATCATGCTTTTTTTAAAATTATGTCTCAGAACTCTTTGCCTAATCTAGAGCATTGAAATTTTCTTATATTTTATTAAAATCTTTAATATTAACTTTTTTGCTAAGATATCTGTGTTCCATTTTGAAGTAATCTTTGTATAAAGTGGGTGGTATTGGTTGAAGTTCATTTTCTGTGCATAGGGATGTTCATTGTCCATCACAACTGCTTGTAAAGGCTATCCTTTCTTCACAGAATTGCTTATGGTTTTACTATTGTTCCTTTGAAGACACATATGGAAGTCTACTTTTGAATGTCCTTGGCTCTTCCATTGACCTAACTGTACATCTTTAGGGACTAACACACTGATTTAATTACTGTAGCTTTAAAATATGCTTTGATTTCACATAGTGCACAGTCTACTTGTAAGTTCTATTATGCAGTTGTGTGGGCAGTTCTAGATCCTTAGCATTTGCATATATATGTTAGAATTAGGTTTAAAATGAAAAACCAAAGTGCTTTCTTGGATTTGTTACATGTATTGCACTGAATCTAGGAATTAATTAGGAGGAGGGAGTACTGACATCTTTAAAATGTAGAGTTCTTTCATCTATGAATTTGGAATGTCCCTCCATATCTGGTGATTTTACTTTCTCTCATCAAAGTTTTGTAGCTTCCAGTGTAGATGCTACTTGTGTATATATTTCACATTTCATTAATATGCAATATTTCATTAATTGTTAAGTAATTTGTTGCTACTATAATGTCATTTAAAAATTCTTTGATTTTTGCTACAAATAAAACCTTTACATTCAATTTTTGTATATTGATCATGCAGCTCATAAATTTTCTCATTTACCTTCCTAAAAAAAAAAAATTGGAGAGAGGCAAGATGGCATTGGTTTAGGAGGGTGCTCACAAACTAGCTCTCCAGGATGGCCGATTGTGGATGGGGTACTGCCGAGGGTCTGTGCTGTGGGCACACAGAGTGAGAAGCTTGGGTCATCTAGCAGTGGGCAGATGGACGGCATGGAGTGATCAGTGGAGATTCGTGAGTTCTGAGCCTGCATGTTATGGTTAACACAGACAGCTGAACCCTGCCCGCAGAGAAAATGGCTGGTT
>JAQZBX010058145.1:7749-17903 GCA_029593785.1 Cabassous unicinctus
TATGGTATTGAAGGCGATGTTCTTCACTGGAGGACAGACACCGTGCTTCTTAGTGATTTTTCGCCGCTGGCTTCTTGCTGGCACATTGTAGGCACTTGATGAAAGCGCACTATACTATCAGAAATGATAGAAAACTTTGCTTTTCACACTTTTGTCTTATGCACTTCTGTGCTAACAGTTTGCCTTTCGTTAGCTAATTAGATGGTTATCTGGGCTTTCAACTGTTTTTTGCTTTGAAAAGTGTTTTTAAATTGCACAAGATATGTATGAGTAAGATCTCTTGGTTAAAAACAATGTTGATAAGATGAAAGCCCACTTGTAAGTTCAAACCCTGTCCCAGATCCTTCTCCAAAGACAATCATTTTGTTTTGATGAGTATTCTTTCATACCTTTTCTACAAAATACCTTTACAGCAACACTTAGATGAGTATTTGATTAAATAAATGGGTGGTGTAGTCTAGCAAAGCTGGTCTATAAATGGTAAATCTACCATCACAAACAGGTAGTCTGTGGTACAAGTCTGATAAAAGCAAAGACTCTACTGTGTCACAATTATTTAAACCATTCTCACCTAATTTTCTAACCAAAGATGTCAAACATCAATATCCTGAAACACAATATTTCTAATAGCATGGATGCTGTAATATAATTTGCCATGTGGAAGTACCAGCCTAATTTAACTGTTTTCCCAGGAAAATATTGTTGCCGGAAAAGCACATGAATTGCTCTTTTCGGCCCTCTACATACATGGTGGCCTTTCATTTCTCCTCTTCCTGCTCCTCATTCTTTTCTCCTTTGCTTAGTTCTGCTTTTAGGAGTCTCCAAAGGAAAACAAATGAAAGGGAAAGATATTTATTTTTATAATCACCTTAACCTTACAGAAGTCTGTTGTAGCTTATGGTCTCCTTTAGTATAGACAAAATCAATTTTAATCAAAACATTAAGAGGTTATATCAGGTGGAGAAATTATAGTGATTTATAATTTCATCTTTATTCTTTCTTGTGTTTCCAAAATTTTCTACAATAATCATATACTACCTCTATAACCATAAACAAATTTAAAAGAACACATGAGTCTGTTTTCATTCCGGTAAGTCTATTGTCTCTTTGATAGCCTGATCACAATACCCTTATAAAAATCTAGCATTAGCTTAAAAATGATTTAAGGAACTCTAAATAAAGTGCTTTAAAGGCTGCTCATAATCTGAGCATCTTTGGCAAACTGAGGAATAAGCAAAGAAATATGTCCCATGTTTGGAGGGAGGAGGGAGTAATGAGGGGAAAACTTCATACTACTGAGGGATACTTATGAAGATCTTCCAAAAAAGGGATAACATGGGTGGTGAAAAAGAAAGAGAAAAGTGACTTTAGAAAACTTCTGAGTAGAGTTGAAATGAATAAAAGCTAATCAAACAAACTACATTGGTTTTATAATTGCAGGATAGAATACTTGTTGAGATTAGATGTCTTTACATAAGATGTTGGTATCCAAAAATTAACAAGAGTGATTATATTCTGATACATTAATATGAGGTGGAGTGAAAAAAGCAAAGTTGAAAATAACTTTGAAACTTCAGGTTTTATTGTTATTATTATAAAGAGCAGAGCAATACAATTCTTGATATATGTATGTATATGTTGATATTTTGGTATATGTACATATATATAATTACGGTATGCATACAGTGGATTGTTTCTATGTTCACTATGGTTTCAATCAAGGAAAAGTTTTCTTTATTCTTATAATTTTTTTTAACCTGAAAAGAATGGTGGATGATTTTGTCATTGGTGAGTCACGAAAGTTTTATTACTAGATAAAGAAGAATACAACCTTGAAGTTCTTTGTGTTGTCCCAGAAAACTTGCTCTAAAGAATAAAATTTTTCTGTATCATAGCCTTTTTGTTTAGCAATGTCCAATAGCAATTTGAGTTTTTTCCTTTGGTAACTAAAATAATTACTCAGGATGTCTTTTGTTGTTATGCTAAACAACTAATTAAGCATAATTTTCTTTTCTCAGAGACTAATAGTTTTTGAAATAATTTAAATTAACACCCCAAATATAAGCATACTCTTCTAAGTAATTGGGTAGTAAATGTGAATGCAAATATACAAACACATTGTTGACAATATTACTGCTACATCTTAGATTAGTCGTGCTTATTAATTCAGTAGGATACAGAACTTCTCTTTTTAATAGAAATACTATGTTTACATCATTGAGCCTACTATTAAATACAAAAATACCCACATTATAAAGTATCCTATAATCAGACTAGTGCCTTTTAAGATTTTACAAGACCCATTAGCTATGAGGTGCACATGCACTAATTTACTAACACTTGACCTAATTATGACACATATATAGGGATAAGAGTGCTGGTACCTCTCCCCAGGCACTTTGCCCACTGATGCCTAGAAAGCTGCACAGGTCTGGTTTTATCAAACACAGCTATCAGACTCACAGAGGTTCAAGAGGATTTAGGGAAACGTGGGATTAATGGACTGGAATTTTTAGTGGTTGAAAACCCACATAAATCCTGTTTCACCTACATTTTGTATTAAATAGGCTTTGAATTTGGAAAGTTGAATATGAAGATGCCATCTAAATTCTAGGCAACATTTGGAAATAAGAACTGTGGTGATCCTTAGAGGTCTCCACAAATATGCTTATTCTTTCTTCTTCTGGGCAAAAGGTGAGAATTCACTTCCCTGTCTCCTTGAACTCAAGTGTTCTCAGGTGACTTGCTCTAGCCAATCCCAATGGGGTTGGAAGTGATCAGGGTCAGAGTTTGTGATATTATGATCTTCATTGTCTTACTGCTTTCTCTTGTTCGGCAGGAAAGAGAGGTGCTTTTTGAGGGGCTCCTTTGAGCACTGCGGTAAGAACTGCTTAGTCCTTTAATATTTCCTTCATTTTCTTTAATTATGAAAATATTTAAGGTTATAAATTTTCCTCAAAATAATCTTCCACCAGTTCTCCACTTATGCAGTGTAACGAAGTATTCTTTTTTTTTTTTAAGCTAAAAATGAAGGTTTTTAAATCATAGGACCAAGTATTCAAGAGTCGCATTGGTTATTTTAATCCATTTTAGATTTCCCAAAATGTTTTCTCAGGAAACAGTGTGTTATATATCCCCTTTTTGAAGATACCAACTGCATGCATATCATCACATTTAAAGACCAGTCATGGCTTCAGAATTAAAAGTGTTGGTAGGGGAAAAGTGGAATCAAATGGAATTTAGGAGGTAGATTATATAAGACCATTTGACAATAGTCAAGATCTTTATCTTGAGGCAAAGGCAAAAGGCAAATTAAAGTTTTTATACCTTTTTAAATAGAGGTGAGAATGTCACATAATCAGAGTTGAAATATCAGAAGAGTTGAAATACCAGAAGAGTTGAAATACCAGAAGAGTTGAAATATCAGAAGATTGTTCTTGCTGAAGAACAGTTTTGTGCCAAGAGTGGGAGCAGAAGGATTAATTAAGAATGAAACTGCGAGCATGGAAGAGACAACCCAGAGTGAAGAAAGAGAAAAGTAGATCATTGAAAGTCTGAGTGCTTAAAGGCTAAGAAGAGAAGTACGGTAAAGTGAAAATGATCAAGAAGTGGCCATAAATATGGTAGCAAAAAATCACAACAGTATTATTTCAATGGACAGAATTGAAGAGAGTGTTTTTGTACTGTCAAAAGCTTCTGAGTTGTAAAATAAGATTTGGGTCTATATTGGCCCAATTAAACTCATGTCCTAGGTCAAGCCTATTCTGTATATGCAGCTTCCCCTGAAATCCCATCTACACTGTTCTCTTTATTTATTTATTTATTTATTTACATAAATGTTATATATATATAAAATATATATATATTTTTTAAAAGATGCTTAGATTACATAAATGTTAGACAAAAATTACAGGGATTCCCATGTTCCCCTCCTCCCACACCTCCCACAACCTCCCACATAAACACCTTTCATTAGTGTGGCACATCATCTGCAATGGATATACACATCCTGGCGCTTTGCCACTAAGCATGGACCATAGTTCACATTGTAGACCACACTCTCTCCCACACAGTTCTGCATGGTATATGCTGATGTAAAATGGCTTATATCTGTCATTGTAATGTCACTCAGGATAATTCCCAAGTCCTGAAAAAGCCCCTGTATTACAACTGCTTTTCCCTTCCCTGCCCTGAAAGCGTCTAGTCGCCACTGGCTCCACCTCACTGTTATAATTCCTTCCATTGCTTGAATCACAATATGTCTACAACAGAATACCATTAAGTCCACTCTAGTCCATAGCTCTTCCCCCAGTCCTGAGGAGTCTGGGATGGTGTTGTCCACTCCACCTGCAAGTGAGAGTGGGCTTATATCCCATGGATACGGTGGACGGGATTATCCTGCCTGCAGCTGCAGCCTCTCTCCATTCCCTGGGATGGCTGTTGTCCATCATCATCTCCTCACCAGGTGACTTGGGTGAGTCCATTGAGCTGTGGAGTAGGAGTTGCAGCTCCACCAAGATTCCAGGCACAGCTGGCACATAGGCAGGCCAGAGGCTCCAGTCTCTGGAAGTACACCTAGAAACTCCAGCATCACATATAGTTTTGAATAGAAGGGACTGATGGACCATGTGCAGGGACGAAGTATTCTTTTTATTACTTTCTAAATAGGTTGTAAATTCTCTTTTGATTTCTTCTTTGATGTAAGACTCATCTAAGAATAAATTACTTAATTTCCAAGAGTTATGATATTTTAGTCACTCTTTTCAACTTATTTCCAGTTTTATCAAAGAATATGACCTGTAAGATCTCTACTTTTTCCAATTTATTAATGTTTTCTTTGTATCCAAGAACATGATCAATTTTTGGAAATCTTTCAGAAACACATGAGAAAAGTTTATTTTCTAGTCAGGGCTATAAGGCGTGTATACACACACATATTTTCTGATTATATAATTTAATTTTAGAAGTTGTACTAATCTAATCATGTATCAAAGTCTCCCACTATAACTTTATTTTTAAGAAGATCTCTTAGGATATTTGATAGTTTTTGCTTTTTATATTCTTTAAATATTTAACTGTTATAGTGTTTGAGACATACAGAATTATGATGGTAAATTTTCAACTGTATCTCTTCATTATAAAATTACCTCTTAATTGCTTCGGTGGGTTTACTCTAAATTCCACATTATCTGATATAATATAGTCAATCCTATGTTTTTTACTTTACCTAGTATCTCTTTCTCCATACTTTATTTTCAATATTTCTTAAGTGTGTTTCCTATAAAAAGCTCACAACTAGGTTTATTATTTAGCCCACTCTCATATTCTCTGGCCTTCAATGGCAGACTAATAACACTAACAAGTTAGTCCATTCAAATGGCATTGATTTTACTCTTCCATCTTGTATTCTACAAACTACTTACTTTACATTGTTCTTTTCTCTGTCTTTTTCCTTATTTTGTATTGGATTGATTAAGTTGTATTTCATTCAAATTTTCCCTTTATTAATTTCAATTAACATTAATTTCCTCGTTTCTGGTCTCATACAAAGCCATATACTTCTCTACTACTACTTGAAAACAAAATGCCATAAAGAAATTCTATTTTCCCCTACTCTGTTCATCTGAATAAGATAAGACCTTTAAATAATTTCATTCTCCCTTATTCCTTCCTTTTTTTCCTCTCCAATGGATGAGAGCTTTCACTTCCTCCTTGCTTTCTCCACTCTATACCTTGCTAATTCTTCAGGTTTTTTTTAATAAATATATTTAATTTTAGACTCTTAATAGATATTCCCTTATTTTATGTCCCTTCTGTTTCTAGGGTTCTTATTTAGCACTTGGTCTAGTCTTACACATATTACATGGTCTAGTCTTATCCATTTGGATTCAACTGAATAGGTGATATTGATTTAATACTTAAATTTAATATATAAACATTTGTTGCTCATCACTGTGCTCTCACTTCTTTGATTCCATCCATCTTAAAGATTCTGCTCTGACCTGTGGAATTATTTCCTTTCATTGGAGTCTTTTCTAGAGAATTTTCTCTCTGAACACTTGCATCTTCTCAAATATATTTTGCTTTGGCAGGTGAATAATTTCTTGATAGTATACAGGATTCTCTGATTGAAATTCATTTCCTCCAGGAGTTCTCAGATGCTATTCCACTGATTTTTAGCTTCCGGTGCTGCAAATGAGAAGTTCAATGCTAGTATAATTTTTGCCTTTAAGTTAGCTTGTTCTTTTTTTATTTGAAGATGAAACATTTAATAAAAATTCAATTGTATTTCTATATACTAGCAATGAACAATCTGAAAATGAAATTAAGAAAAGAATTCCATTGACAATAGCATAAAAAAGAGGACAATACTTGGGGATAAGATTAACAAAAGAAGTGTAAGATTTGTGTACTGCAAACTATAAAACATCCTTGAAAGAAATTAGAGATGACCTAAATAAATAGAAAGATATCATGTGTTCATGGACTGGAAGATTTGATATTGTTAAGACACCAATAGGCCCCAGATTGATCTACAGATTCTACACAATCCTAACAAAATCCCAGCTGGCTTATTTGGAGAGATTGATAAACTGATCTTAAAATTCATATGGAAATTCAAGAGACCCATGATAGCAACAACAAAAAAAGTCTTGAACAAAGATGGAGGACCTAACACTTCCAGATTTCAAAATTTACTACAAAGCTACAGTAGTCAAGACGTGTGGAGCAGAATTGAGTGACCAGAAATAAATCCTCACATTTACAGTCTATTGATTTATATAACAAGGGTGCCAAGACATAAGACAATATGGTGGGGGAGAGAATAGTATTTTTAACATATGGTGCTAGAACAACTAATTATGTACAGACACAAGAATGAAGTTGAAACTTACCTCACACCATATATAAAAATTAACTCAAAATGAATCATAGATCTAAATGTAAGATTGTTTTTGTTTCCTTGTTGTTAAAGCAAATACTATGCAAACAGTTATCTTAAACAATGGGAATTTATTGGCTTACAATTTTGAGGCTAGAAGAAGTCCAAATCAAGGCATCATCAAGGCGATGATTTCTTCCTGAAGATTGGCGTTCTGAGGCTGGCTGCCACCTATTCTTGGTCCTGGGTTCCTCTGTCCCCAGCAATGCACATTGCAGCCTCTCCCGGCTTTTCCTTCTCTTCTGGAGTCTGCTGACTTTCATTTGCTATTACTCCCTCTGAGGCTTTTATCTCTCTGTGACCTTCCCTATAAAACTTTCAGTAATAGGATTAAGATCCATCCTGGGCCATACCTTATCTGAAGTAACCCCATCAAAAAGTCCTGTTTACCAGGGTTCACATACATGAATGAAGTAAGTTTAAGAACCTAAAACTATAAAACTCTTTAGATAAAGACAGGAATAAATTTCCATAAGCTTGGATTAGGCAGTGCTTTCTTAGATATATCAAAAGCATGAGCAGCAAAAGAAAAAATAGACAAATCAGATTTTATAAAAAAAAATTTTTTTTAAGTGTAAGACAACCCATAGATTGGGAAAAAACATTTGTCTATCATTTTTCTCCAAGGTATTTGTATTCACAGTATGTAAATCCTTACAACTCAACAATAGAAAGAAAACCCAACTGAAAAATGGGCAAAGGATTTGAATAGACTTTTCTCCAAAGAAGATATACAAATGGCCAATAAGCATATGAGAATATACTCAACTTCATTAGCCATTAGGAAAATGCAAATCAAAAAACTCCAATTAGATACCACTTCATACTCAATAGGATGACTGAAATGAAAAGACGAACAATGAACAGTTGGTGAGAATGTGGAGAAATTGGAACCCTCATACATTGTTGGTGGGAATGCAAAATGGTGTAGTCACTGTGGAAAACTTTAGCAGTTCATCAAAATGTTAGAGTTGGAGTTATCATATGACCAAGCAATTCCACTCTTAGGTGTATACCCAAGAGAATTGAAAACATACATGCCCATGAAAAACTTATACACAAATGTTTATAGCATTAGTCCTAATAGCTCAAAAGTGGAAACAACCCAAAGTTAGATATGTGGTTACCAAGGGGGCCAGGGAGAGGGGGAAATGGGGAGTGATTGTTAATAGGTATAGGGTTCCTCTTGGAGGTGAAGTTCTGGAATTAGACAATGGTGATGATTCCACAACTCTGAATATATTAAAAATCTGTGAGTTTTATAATTTAAAAGGGTGAATTTTATGATATGTGAACTATATCTCAATAAAATAGTGCATTATAAAATATATTTAATAAAATAGGTTATTATAAAATACATTTAACGAGATTCTTATCAAAGATTTTAACAAAAATTCTAGCATTTAAATAGGTATACAACAATTACTGAAAAAATCTATCTTTTCCCCTTTACCAGTGAAAAGCAGTACATATAACAGACCTCACTGACATTCCATGTGGAATCTTCAGTCTTTAAAGTAAGTGAGCTACAGACACCTTGATTGCTTTAACTCCAATGAACCATGGAAGTAGGGTTCATTATTCTTCAACACTGAAATATGGTTTGAAACTTGGATTCAAATTTGGTCCTCTACTGTATCAAGTGATCAGAATAAAAAAAAATGTCCATGATTCTAAGTTCTTCAAGCATTTCCAGTCTCACCTTGCTTTCTACAGTGATCATCTGTTGTTTCTGCTTGCTCCTTATCCCTCCCATCACTCAACCAAAGGGATTCTGCTGGGAGTTATCAATCATAGTGTCAGAGCGGCGGGCATATGACTCATATCTGGCTGATCATGGGCTCCACCCCTTTTTGTACAGGGACTCGTCCAATGGAAGGGCAGGTGATCCAGATAAGACCAGAGTGCTTTTCTAAGTGATTTGGAGACCCTGGAAAAGGAAGTATCTCCTTTATGGATCTCATATCTTAAGGGTGTAAACTTATGCTGACCCTGGTCATCTTTTGCATCACATGGAGAGGGCCAGCCTGAAAATGAAGCCAGGAAACAAAGCAATAAAGCATCAAAAGATGGAGGAAAAGAGCCCTGATAACATAATCTGAGGCTCTGTATCCACCTATGCCCACTGTATAATATTAAAGTTTTCAGATTATTTCAGTGATTCAGTACAAATGAAACATTTCTTCTCCAAGGAATCAAACACAATTTACTTTAAAACTAGATAGGAGATGCTAAAAAAAAGCAAAGAAACTTTTCACCTAGACTTTTCCAATAGACATTTTCTCACCAAGGCCAATGTTATCAATTGTATCAGTTGTCTCAGTAGCCTTAGGAATATTCAAATTATGCTATTTAAATGAAGAGTAAGGTTTGACAGCAACAATCTTTCCATTCTTTGATCTTTAGAACAATTCTCAAAACATATTTATTATATGCCCATCTTGTTTAAGTGTTTTCCTCTAAACATAACTCAGAGCAAGAGAATCTTTATTTACTTTACACATATGCAAAAAAGAATTCATCCATTTTCTCCCATTTTCCATGGAGGAAAAAATCGGTCCAACCAAATAGATACAGCAAATGGTATGATTCCTATTTTGGCTTTTCTATCTTAATGATCAGAGAAAATCCTTTGTTGTTTTCATCTTGGTTTTGACCTGATAGTATCAATATCGTTTTCTTCCTCTGAATTTGAACTGGCATCCAACATTGACCTTTTACATTCGAAAAATGGATATTTCAAAGCTTTGCAGTTTCCGTCCTTCAAACACTGCCGAGGGGTTTTTCCTTAAGGGGGTGGGGAAGGGCAGCAGTGTACTCTCCACTTCCTGGTGATTTTGTTGAAGAGCTAGCAGGTCTGGAGCTGGAGCTCACAGTCCCCGTGCAGCAGGCAGGCGCCCAGGAATACACACCGCCCTCGGCTTGTCCTTGTAGTTCCAGGGCATTGTGAGCGCCTCTGCCGGCTCTCAGCTGTGGTCAACTCTAGCGTGTTCTTTTTTACAGGAAACTTCAAACATTTCCAATTTAGCCTTAAAATTTGGAAGTTTCCTAGGATATATCTAGGTACATGTCTTTTCTCATTGATCAAACTTGGTGAGCATTTTGAGCTAAAGATTCAGAACTGTCTTTAGCTCAGGAATACCTTCTTTGACTATTGGGTTTAATTATAGCCTTATCTCCACATTATTCTCCCCACTGGAACTGTTATTTC
>JAQZBX010058146.1:0-17801 GCA_029593785.1 Cabassous unicinctus
TTTTTTTATTTGAGAAGTTGGGTGTTTACAAAACAATCATGGATACCATACAGGATTCCCAAACATTGCCCCACCACCAACACCTTACATTGTTTTGACACATTTGTTACAAATGATGAAAGAACATCTTCATAATATTACTGCTAACTATATCCAATAGCTTATATTTGATGTATTTTCCCCCAAACCAGCCTAATATTAATACCATGTATTAGTATTGCACATTTGTTACAGTTCATGAAAAACATTCTCATATTTGTACTGTTAACTGCAGTCCATCGTTCACCACAGGGTTCACTGTGTTATACAGCCCCCTGCCTTGTACAATCTATCCAGTGTACCCTCAGTGTTTCTCAGTTTCATCGCAGAGTTGTGCTGTCATCAGCTCAGCCCATTCCAGAACGTTTTCATTACTCAAAAAGGACAAACCCCAAACTCCCTTATACCCCCCATTATTGACTCTTAGCATTGATATAGTTTGTTCTTTGCCATTGCTGTAAAAATATTATAATATTACTGTTAACTATAGTCTATACATTACATTGGTTGTATATTTCCCATCTATTTCCATATTGTTAACACCTTGTAATAGAGGAACATTCTTGTAATTTTTATTCTTGTAATTTTTATTATTAACCACAATCATCGCCCATCACCAAAATCGCTGTTATACATTTCCTAGATTATCCTCTGGCTTTCTTTCAATTGACATTTGCCTTCATAGACTACCCTGTTACACTCCCTATACTGTGTTACCATCACTCTATCCATTTCCACACATTACAATACACTGTATTAAACATTCTACATACATTCAACATCAACTCTCCTTTCTAAACTCACATTCTATCTCTTAGTAACCTATACTCTATAGTTTAACTCCATGAATTTACTCATCATATTTAGTTCATATTAGCAAAACCATACAATATTTGTCCTTTTACATCTGGCTTATTTCACTCAGCATGAAGTCCTCAAGGCTCATTTGTGTTATCATATGCATCCTAACTTCATTTCTTCTTACAGCTGAATGGTATTACAGCATATGTATATGCCACGTTTTGTTTATCCATTCATTGGTTGATGAACACTTGGGTTGTTTCCATCTTTTAGCAATTGTGAATAATGCCACTGTGAACATAATTGTGCAAATGTCTCCTTGCATCCTTGCTTTCATTTCTTCTAAATATATTCTTATATTCCTAGTAGTAGAATTACCAAGTCATATGACAGTTCTATATTTGTCTTCCTAAGGAACAACCAAACTGTCTTCCACAGAGGCTGCAGCATTTACATTCCTACCAACAGTGAAGGAGTGTCCTGATTTCCCTGCATCCACTCTAGCACCTGTAGTTTTCTGTTTTTTAAATAATGGCCGTTCTGTAAGGCATGAAATGATAACTTGTTGTAGTTTTGATCTATAATGCATCTATATTCATTAAAGAATTTGCTCTGTAAGTTTCTTTTTTCATAGTATCTTTATCTGGCTTTTTAGAGTGATGTTGGCTTCATAGAATGAGTTTTGTAATATTTGCTTCTGTTCAATTTTTTGGAATAACTTGAGCAAAATTGGTCTTAGATCTTCTTTGACAGATTAGTAGAATTCACCTGTGAAGTCATCTTGTCCTGGGCTGTTCATTTTGGGCATGTTTTCAATGACTGTTTCAATGTCTTTACTTGTGATTGTTTTCATGAAGCATTCTATTAGTTGTAGGGTCAGTGTGGGTTGTTTGTGTGTTTCTAGGAATTTGTCCATTTCATCTACGTGCAAGTTGTTGATGTACAAGTTGTTCATAGTATCCTCTTTTGATCTCTCTTATTTCTGTGGTGTCAGTGGTAATGTCCCCTCTCTCATTTCTGATTTTATTTATTTGCATCTTCTCTCTTTTTTTCTTGTTCAGTCTAGCCAAGGGTTTGTTGATTTTGTTGATCTTCCTGAAGAACCAACTTTTGGTTTTGTTGATTCTCTCTATTGTTTTTGTTCTCAATTTCATATATTTCTGCTCTGATTGTTATTATTTCTTTCCTTCTGCTTGCTTTGGGATTAGTTTGCTGTTCTTTTTCTATTTCCTCCAAGTGTACAGTTAGGTCTTACATTTTAGTTCTTTTCTCTTTTTTAGTGTAAGCATTGAGGGTTATAAATTTCCCTCTCAGAACTGCCTTCACTGTATAGGTTTTGATATGTTGTGTTATCATTTTCCTTCATTTTAAGATATTTAGTGATTTCTCTTGCAATTTCTCTTTGACTCCATATATTTGTGAATTTTCCCTTTTCCTGTCTTTTACTGATTTCCAGCTTCATTCCATTTATGATCAGCAAAAGTGCTTTGTATAATTTCAGTCTTTTAAAATTTAGTGAGCTCTTTCTTGTAACACAACATATGGCCTATCCTGGAGAAGGATCCATGAGCCCTTGAGAAGGATGCATATCCTGCTGTTTTGGGGTTAGGTCTAGTTCATTTATCATATTAGTCAAGCTCTCTGTTTCCTTAGTTAACCTCTTTCCAGATGTTCTATCCAATGCTGAGAGTGGTATATTGAAGTCTCCAACTATTATTGTAGAGATGTCTATTCTCCCTTCAGTTTTGTCAGTGTGTGCCTCATGCGTCTTGGGGCACCCATGTTAGGTGCATAGATATTCATTATAGTTATTTCTTCTTGGTGAATTGCCCCTTTTATTAATATATAATGACCTGCTTCATCTCTTATAACAATTTTGTATTTAAAATATATTTTGTCCAATATTAGTTTCACTACTTCAGGTCTTCTTTGATTACTATTTGCATGGAATATCGTTTTCCAATCTTTCATTTTCAACCTGATTGTGTCATTGCATCTCAGGTGAGTCCCTTGTAAACAGCATATAGATGGCTCATTTTTAAAAATCCATTCTGTCAGTCTATGTCTTTTGATTAGGGAGTTCAGTCCATTAATGTTCAATGTTATTACTGTAAAGGCATTACTTACTTCATCCATTTTATCTTTTGGCTTTCCATTGTCAAATCTTACCATTGTCTATCTTTTTACCCTTTTAGTTACCCTTACTAATAACCTTCATTTCTACACTCTTCTCCAAGTTTCCTTGTCTTTTTCTTTCAGGTTGCAGTACTCCCTTTAGTATCACTTGAAAATCTGGTCTTTTGTAACAATCTCTCTCAGTTTTTGTTTGTGAAGACTTTAAACTCACTCTTATTTTTGAAGGGCAGTATTTCTGGATAAAGAATTCTTGGCTGGAAGTTTTTATCTTTCAGTACCTTAAATATATTATACCACTACCTTCTTGCCTCCATGGTTTCTGATGAGAGATCAGCACTTAGTCTTTTTGAGCTTCCCTCATATGTGGTGCATTGATTTTCTCTTGCTGCTTTAAGAATCCTGTCTTTATCTCTGGTATTTGACATTCTGAATAGTAGGTGTCTTGGAGTAGGTCTATTCACATTTATTCTGTTTGGGGTGCATTGTCCTTGGATATTGATATTTATGTCTTTCATGAGGATTGGGAAATTTTCAGTCATTATTTCCTCAAATATTATTTCTGCACCTTTTCCATTCTTTTCTCTTTCTGTCTTCCTGTCTTTTCAAGTTCAGATGCTTTCTTATCAGATTCATTTATTCTGTCCTTAGTCTTTAATGATTTTTCTTCTTCTTTTTTTAAGGAGGAATTGGGGGTTGAACCAAGGACCTGGTATATGGGAAGCAGGCATTCAAACAACTGAGCTATACTTGTTCCCCTCTAAAGTATTTTTAATCTCATCAGTTGTATCTTTCATTCCCATAAGCTGTGTTACTTTTCTTTCCAGGCTTTCAAATTGTCCTTTATGCTCACCCAGTATCTTCTTAATATCCTTTATCTCTTTAGTCATATTTTCCTTCAACTCCTTGTATTGATTTAGGAGATTTGTGTAAATATAATTGATTAGTTTTCTTAAATTCTGTGTCTCCTCAGGATTTTTAATTTTTTCTTCTGGCTGGAGCCATATCTTCCTGTTTCTTAGTATGGCTAGTGATTTTTTTCTGATGTCTAGGTATCTGATTATGTTGGTGAATTTACTGTGAAGGTCAATTTCTGTCTCTTGCCTAGTGAGTTTGTTACATGGCTCTTCTTTGATTTTTGGTTCAAATTATTCTAAGTCTTTAAAATTGCCCAGCTTAAATGATCAAAATAGGACCAGGGACCCACTAATAGGGCACAGACCAGGTCCAAGGGGTTTGGGACATGAGAGACTTCAGAGCTCTTTTCTTATTGCAGTTTACAAACTTGCTAGCAAATGGCACTCTTTGGCAAATCTTTCCATGGAGGTGTGTCTTTCAGCCTTCACTTGCTGGTGTTTCTGGTCTGGCCAGAGTCCAGATTCAAAGTGGGTTCCATTGGCCAAACTCACTGAAGAGAAACCACTCTCCACCCTCTGCTGCACTCTCCCTCTTCCCAGGAGAGAAGATGTCTGTTCCCCTCTCAGTCAGCTGCAGTGAGCCAGCAGTGGGTTTTACTGAGGCTTTTCACCTTGAGGCTGGGGGATGGTGTTCCCAGCCAAAGAGGCGAGTAACTATGGTTTTCATTTCAGCCTCTTCATCTCTGTCCCTTTCCCTCCTGGGAGAAGCACGGCACCCTCCTGCAGACCCAAAGTAGCTCCTTTGGACAGCCTTTTGCCCTTCCGCTATTGTTTTTGTAGGAGAGTCATGCCTTGCCTACCTACTCCGATGCCATCTTCCTGGAAGTCCTCTGTGGTACTCTTTTAAAGACTGTCCTTTTTGTGCAATTGTTTCAACTCCAGGAGAAAGTTTCCTTTCCTCTGTTGCTTCTTCAGGAATCTTGATCTGTTCTGTAAGGTTTTGTGCAGAATTTTCTCCCCAGCTCCTATGATTTGTTTAAATTCTTTCTCTCACTCAGTGCCCCCTTTCCATTACAGTTTTCAGTTTGGGACTCATCTTATCTTATAGCAGTTCAGATTTTACCCTTTTTTTTTTCATGAGTCTTTTCTGCATATCCCATTAGGGTATTCCAACTGGGGGAGCCAAATGGAGTCAATCCAAAAAAGTCCATTTTGTGTTTAGGTGGTCCAGCAAACAGGAGCTGGTTTGAGTGTGTGCGTCTCTTGGCAAGAGTTCTGCTGTGGTCTCTTTTTTCCCTTTAGGCACTGTAGCAGTTTGGCAGTTTGATATAGTTAGGAATTCCAAAAAATAGATATTGGATCATGCTTGTAAACTGGTCTGTTAATCTGGGCATGATTAAGTTATGATTAGGGCGTTGACTGGGCCCCCGTCAGTAGGGTGTTGAGCCCCACCCTTTGGTGGGTGGGGGTCTCAGAGATAAAAAAACATGGCAAAGGACAGAGTTGGAGTAGTTTTGAGTTGGAGTTCTGGGAAGTAAGTGTACAGAGGAGCTTGGTCGTGAGGAAAGAGAGAAGGCCCTGGGAAGAGAAGCAAGCCTTACCTGATAGTCTACAGCTGGCCTTGTGGCATGAAGCAAGGCTGAGCCCAGAGAGAAACGGAGCCCCGGGAAGAGAGGAACCCAAGAAGCCTGAACCCTGGCAAGTGTCGGCAGCTGTCTTGCTCCAACACGTGGCAACAGACTTTGGAGAAGGAAGAAACTTATGCTTTATGGCCTGGTAACTGTAAGCTTCTACCCCAAATAAATACCCTTTATAAAGACCAACAGATTTCTGGTATTTTGCATGGGCACCCCTTTGGCTGACTGATACAGGCGCTTTTGTATGTGGCACTCCTCAGTTGCTTGTGTTCTGGGTCTCTGCAGACTTGGGTCCCTGTGCCAGCGTATGCGTGGGGCTCTAACTCGTTGCTGGGAATGGATCTATGATCTGCATCCATGGCAGAAGCGACCAGGCTGTGCTGCCTCAGTGTGACTCTTAAGCCACTTGGGACCAAGGGAGGGGGAGGGATCCAGGCTGGTGTGTCTGGGATGTAAATCTGCTTGATTTTTTTTTTAAGATTTATTTTATTTTATTTATTCATTTATTTATCCCCCTCTTGCTGCATGTGCTTTCTCTTCATTTCGGCTTTTGTGGAGTCCTTCTCCAGTCACTATCATACTCCAGAGTTCTAAGCAAGTGGGATTTGTCCTTTTATTAGTTTATTCTGAGGGGATCTTTTTCCAGGCGATGTCTTACATAGCTATGTTGATGATGTCACTCCTGTCTTTTTGTTTTTACATTGTAAACATTCTTTATATATTATGAATATTAATCCTTATCAATAAAATATATTGTTTGCAACCATTCTGTAGATAGTCCTTTCTCTCACTTTCTTGAAAATGTCCTTTGATACACAAAGGTGTTTAATTTTTATGAAGTTCAATTTATCTATTTTTTATTGTTGCTCGTGTTTTTGGTCCTGGATCCCAAGTCATGAGGATTTGCTCCTGTGTTATCTTCTAACAGTTTTATGGGTTTAGCTTTTATATTTAGGCATTTGAGTGAATTTTTATATATGGTGTGAGCTAAGAATCCAACTGTATTCACTTGCATATGGGTGTCCAGTTTCCCAAGAACGTTTGTTGAAGAGACTATTCTTTCCTCATTCCATGAACTTGGCACCCTTGTCGAAAATCATCATTGGCCATAGATATATGGGTCTAAATCTGCACTTTAAATTCTATTATATTGCTGTTTTGATTACTGTGGCTTTGTAGTAAGTTTTGAAATCCAGAAATATGAGTCCTCCGACTTTGTTCTTCATTTTCAAAATTATTTTGGCTCTTTGGGCCCCTTGCAGTTCTATATGAATTTGAGGATCAGTTTTTCCATTTCTGCAAAAAAGTCTGCTGGAATTTGGATAGAAATTGCATTGAATCTGAAGATTGTTTGGGATATATAATTGAAATATAAATTAAATTAAATATTCTGATCCATGAACATAGTGTGCATTGCCATTTATATACTTCTCTAATCTCTTTCAGAAATGTTTTTGAAGTTTTCAGTGTGCAAGTCTTTTACATTCTTACTTAAATTTATTCCTAGATATTTTATTCTCTTAGATGCTATGGTAAATGGAATTGTTTTCTTCATTTCCTCTTCAGATTTTTCATTCCTAGTGTATAGAAACACAATTGATTTTTGTTTGTTGATCTTGTACCCTGCCATTTTGCTGAATTTGTTTATTAGCTCTTGTAGTTTTCTTCTGGATTCCTTTGGTTTTTCTATATATAAGATCATGTCATCTGAAAATAGAAATAGCTTTACTTCTTCCTTTATAATTAAGATACTTTTTGTTTTTCTTGCCTAATTGCTTTGGGTAGAATATCAGTGCCATACTGAAAGCAGGGAGGAAAGCAAGCATCCTTGTCTTGTTCCTAATCTTAGGGGGAAAGCGTTCAATCTTTCACCTTTGAGTATGATGTTACCTGTATGATTTTCATATATGACCTTTATCATGTTGAGAAAGTTCCCTTCTATTCCTAGTTTTCTGAGTGTTTTTTATCAAGAAGAAGCACTGGATTTTGCCAAATACCTCTTTTGCATCACTTGGCATGATAATGTGGTATTTGTTTCCTTTTGAGAAGCATTGGTTTGAACAGAGACTTCTCCTCTCTGACTTGTGTCTCATCTGGGGAGAAAGCAGCCCTTAATCTTCCAATCAGTTCCGGTGAGATTTAAGTGATTTGTAAAGGGAAAGAGCAGGGCAGAGAGCACAGTGCTGCATCTGCCCTGGTCCCTACAATGACCATCCCTCATTATTCTGACCTTGTGAGAAGGAGCCCCCACTATGACCTTTATCTCATCATAGGACACGACACTTCTCTGTTCCATCCCTTCCAGGAACTCCAAGACCCAGAGACAAATGGAGTGGAAGAAGCATGTGTGAAATCATGACCATGGACTGGCCACATCACCTGGTCTTTGTAATGAGACTCCCATCAGTAGCAAGGGGCATCTTTGTCCCTTGTAATGTGTGTGGCATTGGATTCATCATTTCCTAACTGTGAGGCTTAACTCCCTCACCAGGAAATAGCCAGATAATACATTCCTCCCAAGGCTGCAAGGAAATTGCTTTTAACTTTTTGTTAAACTATATATACGTGAAGGACAGTACACCTATGATTCATTGACTTCTACTTACAAAGCATAGTCATGTAACAGCACTTATATCAGGATCAGAAAAATATTAGCCACTCCCCCGGAAGCTCCCCCTGCTCTCACGCTTCCTTCCAGACCTCACCCCTGACTTCCTCCATCCCATAGTCTCTCCATGAATATGTTGGCATCACTGACCTCTCCTCAGCCAAGAAAGGAAACAAAGTGACCCTCAATGTCTCTCCCTCTCCACACCTCACAACAATCACCAATGTCATACCTCCTAAAGCCGTCTGCATTTCACCATCTTCCTAATCTGGTTCCTGCTGGGCTACCTCACCAAACTCCCTGGACTCCCTGCTTCATGCCCCCATCCCAACTCTAGAACATGCTCGATGGTAGCCCTAGGGGGTTCTCAGTAATCTCAATAAATCTATGTCTGAAATTACTCAAAATTCATCCACAGGTCTCAGAGTCCTCAGAAATGGGTCCAGGATCTGCAGTTCAAAATTCAAGGATATTCATGAAATGGTCTGAGCTCACCTGTCAAGCCTCATCAGTCATTGCCCCATCATCAACCAAATGGTTACAGTTACCCCCCCCCAAACACACACACATGCACACACATTCACATGCACACATGCACACTTGTGTGTGCACACTCACACCCTGGGATGTTTACCATTTTGAACCTTTCCAGAGGGTGCTCCAACAGCTCAACTGGGTGTAACAAGCCCTTTCTCCAAATTCCAGACAAAAATAAATACCTAGAAATCTTTACTCTCTCTTTTCTCTTGTGTGGAAATGTTTTTTGTGTCATATTTTGTTTTGCTGTTTCTGGTATGAGTTGTAAAAAAAACTATACAAATGAATTAAAAATAAAGAAAACTACTCATGATTTTTAAATCCTTAAAATCTTCCTGTTAACACAGGTTTTCTCAAACATAGCACTATTGACTCTTGGGTCTGGATCATTCTTTGTTGGAAGGGGGAGGAGTGTCCTGTGCCTTTTAGGATGTTTAGCAGCATTGCTGGTTTCTACCCACTAGATGCCAGTGTTCAAATCCCCTACCAGTCTTGACAACCAAAAATACTTCTAGACATTACTAAGTGTCCCCTAGGGGGTGGAATTTTACCCCCGGTGGAGAATCACTGACCAACGATGAATCCACAATACTCACATGATGTATAAGCTCTGCCTGATGAGTCCTCTGCACTTCCCTGCCTTCCTTCCTTCTGCCCCTCTTCCCCTCTGTCCATTCTTAGAACTTTTCACCCTCTCCCTGGTTTAGCAGGTCTTGCCTCCATTCCTCACCGGGCAAACTGCTACCACCCCTGGAGTCCTGACGTTAACAATGCTAGGTCAGACCCCTCTGTTGCACATTTTTATATTTCTCTCTATTCTTCCTTTGTACCACTTTCCACAGTTGTAACTAAATATTTATTTGTATAATTAGTTACTGGAAGTGGTGGGCAGAATAATGGTTTCCCAAAGGTGTTCACATCCTAATCACCTGTATTAGAGGGCAATTTGCAGATAGAATTGTGGCAATTATCCTGGATTTCCAGAGTGCACTCAATTCATCACAAGAGTGTTTATAAGTGAGAGAGGGAGACAGGAGAGTGAGTGTCAGAGAGGTTTGAAGGTGTTACACAGCTAGCTCTGAAAATGGAGGAAAGGACCAAGAGCCATTGAACGCAGGAGACCCCTACAAGCTGGAAAAGACAGGGAAATGATCATCTCCTAGAGCTTCCAGAAAGAACACAGCCTGATGACTCCTTGACTTAGCCCAGTGAGTCCATTCACACTTCTGACCTCTAGGACTGTAATGTAATGAAATCGTGCTGTTTGAAGCCAATAAGCTTGTGGTAATTTGTAACAGCAGAAAAAGGAAACTAATCCATTGGGTATCTGATTTTTGCAAATTATAAATATGTGTTGACAGTTGGCCCAAGGAAGCACTTCAGACGATGGCTTATGGGTCAAGTAAGGCTTCAGATGTGGCCCAAACTTCCCCAGAGAGCCTAGTGCCTGCCACAGCCCGCCCTGAGGAAACAAGAGCCAGCTTCTGGGGAGGGGCAGTTCCCCTTCCTGTGAGGCTGATGTGACAACCCCGTGACGGTAAGGACCAGCTTCAAATTGGTCACGTCCTGTACGTCTGTCTATCCTGCCGGGCACCGTGGTCTCATCCATCTGCACAGCTGGACCCAGTGGGAGGAGACGCCATGACCTCCACCCTCACGACTCTGCTCTGCCTGGGTGAGATCTGAGAGGGGGAGGGGAAGCAGTCCGGGAGGGTCCCTGCCCCACAGCCAGGCCCTGGTCCACCAGGAGACCCCAGGGCTTGGAGGCTCAAGGGGAGGAGAGGAGCTGCTCAGGCTTCAGGAGACAAACCTCCCACCTGGAACTCTCTTCCAGGAATGAGTCTGGGCCAGAGGACCCCACTGCAGGCAGGTGAGGTGACCCAAGAATTTCCAGCCTCCTTGATTTGGGACAATGTGATAAATCTGGCAGGAGCCTTGGAGCTCAGAGTGGGGGAACCAAGATTAGTGAAGAATCCTCTTAAAATGTAATCTTGATTCCCTTTCAGGGACCCTCCCCAAACCCACCATCTGGGCTGAGCCAGGTTCTATGATCACCTGGGGAAGGCCTGTGACCATCTGGTGTCAGGGGACCCTGGAGGCCAAGGAGTACCGTCTGGATAAGGAGGGAATCCCAGAATCCTGGGACAGACAGAACCCCCTGGAGCCCAGGGACAAGGCCAAGTTCTCCATCCCATCCATGACAGAGCTCTATGCAGGACGGTATCACTGCTACTGTCACAGCTCCACAGGCTGGTCAGCACCCAGTGAGCCCCTGGAGCTGGTGGTGACAGGTGAGAGGACACTCAGGGGTCCCAGCCTCAGGCCCTGCCCTCAGGAATGGGGTCTGCTCTCAGGGGGTGTCTCCCCTCTCACAGGCCACCCTGGGGAAATGGGGATGGTGAGCCCCATTGAACACAGCTCCTCCTTCTCTCCTAGGAGTCTACAGCAAACCCACCCTCTCCACCCTGCCAAGCCCTGTGGTGACCTCAGGAGGGACCTTGACCCTCCAGTGTGGCTCACACTTGGGGTTTGGAAGGTTTGTTCTGTCTGAGGAAGGAGAACACGGGAGCTCCTGGACCCTGGACACACAGCCACGCTCCAGTGGGCAGTCCCAGGCCCTGTTCCCTGTGGGGCCCGTGAGCTCCAGCCACAGGGGGCCATTCAGATGCTACGGCTACTACAGGAGCAGCCCCCAGGTGTGGTCAGAACCCAGTGACGCCCTGGAGCTCCTGGTCTCAGGTGAGGAAGTCCCAACCTTTCCCCATAAAGACTTTCAAGCCCCAAAGAGGTTAAAGGGAGTCTGTCTTCACGGGAGCCCCAGGTGGGAGGATGGGGTGAGGGGAACACAGGGCTCTAGAGACACTGAGACCTGGAGCCCAGGACCAGGTGAACTGTGCTTAAGGACAATCCCCTGTAGATCATGGCGACTCTACCACCAGGTGTGTCCAGGAAGCCGTCCCTCCTGGCCCAGCCACACCACATCGTGGCCTCAGGACACAGCCTGACCCTCCAGTGTCGCTCTGACGTCAGCTATGACAGATTCGCTCTGTGCAAGGAGGGGGGACGTGACCTTACCCAGTGCCTCAGCCGGCAGCCCCAGGCTGGGCTCTCTCAGGCCGACTTCCCCCTGGTCCAAGTGGACCACACCCACGGGGGCCGGTACAGATGCTACGGTGGACACAAGAACTCCTCTGAGTGGTCGGCCCCCAGTGAGCCCCTGGACGTCCTCATCGCAGGTGAGGGGGCCCCAGCCAGGTCCATCCAGGACCCTGAGTCTGCACAGGCCCTGAAAGGGGAAATTCTGGGCAAGATAGTTGGGGGCTCAGGGTGTGGCATTGCAAGGGAGAGGGAGAGACAGAAAGAGAAATTGGGTGAGGGAGGAAAGACAGACTGAGAAAGAGAGACACAGAGACTGAGAGGTCCTCAGGGAGGGGACCTGGTGAAACTCACCCCAGAACCCAGGTGGAGGCTGGCAGCCCCTCACCCACCTTCTTCTCTAGGAGAGCTCCCTTCCACACCCTCCCTCTCCGCCCAGCCGGGCCCCAAGGTGTTCTCAGGAGAGACTGTGACCCTGCGATGTCGGTCAAGGATACGAATGGACACTTTCCTTCTGTCCAAGGAGCGGGGAACAGAGCCCCCCCTGATTCTTAGATCCCAACCCCGAACTCCTCTGTACCTGGCCAACTTCACCATGAGCCCTGTGACCTCAGCCAATGGGGGAACCTACAGGTGCTACGGCTCACAGATCACCACCCCCTACCTGCTGTCTCATCCCAGTGCCCTCCTGGAGGTCATCATCTCAGGTGAGGAGCCCCCACCCATGTCCTTTCTGTATGCCAGTGGTAAGTTTAGGGCCCTTTCCCCAGGTGGGCTCAGGGCTGGGTTGGAAGTGAGGGGTCTGTGAGGCAGGGTCATCAGGGTTATGAGCCTCTAATAGTGAAGGAGGCCATAGGTCCCCACCCACCCCTGCCCCCTCATGCCCCATCACCAGGAGGAGTTACGTGGGTGGAGGGAGGTCCCTGAGGTTTGCATGGGGCCATTATAGGAGAAGACTTTGAGCTGAGATGGGTCTTTAGGGGCAGCTCCAGCTCTTCACCCTCCTCTTCATCCTGATTCCCAGGTGCCTCTGGGAGCCCCAGCCCCCCACCTGCTGTGCAAAACTCAACACCTGGTGAGTCACAGAGGTTTCTGTCCAGAGTTTACAATTTCCACCAGGCTTGTCTCAAGACTCTTGGCAGATCTAACTCTTCTATCATCCCAATGGTCCTCTGCCAAGTTCTTAATTGAGCAGTTCTAGTGGGAAAAAAATACATCAAACTATAAACAAGGGCGTGGAGGTCAAACTCTCCTGGGTTCAAATCCTAGCTCTGCTTCTTTCTGGTGGTGGGCTTTGGACAAGTCCCATTCCCTCTCTGAGTCTGTTTCATGGTCTATAAAACTTGGCTCCTATTGTCTCTCTCACAGACTTGCAGAGATTTGGGTGAGATCCCCAAAATGAGAGCCATCCACATGGAGTCTGCCCCACCACAGAGCTTAGTAAATGGCAGATCCATACCCACTGCCCCTTCCAAGATAAACAAGCACATGCCCAAAGGGCCAGATGGGTTCTGCATGGAAGTGACAGGGCTTGGTGGGGGGAAACGGATCTTGTCTGGGCTGTAGAATTGGGGAAGATACAGAAGGCTCCCCCTGTAGACCCAGCCTCTGAGCTCCCCTTTTAAGGCCCTGTTGCATTGGGGAATGAAAGAGATTGTGAAGAGGTACCATCTGCTCTAACTAAAGGAGAGAGTTAGGGCACAGGGGCTGGGGACAGGGCACTCTAATTACATAAGGACCCCCGAGCATGAAGCTACTCTGTGCTGGTGGAGCAGCATGACGAAAGCACAAGGGAACCCACAGTCCTGGGTTCAAATCCCAACTCCACCACTTCCTGGCTAGGTGAGTGGGGGCACATGAGTTACCTCTCTGAGCTTGTTTCCTCATCTGTAAATGGGCAGGGTAGGGTGGAATTCCATGTTGCGGGATTGTTGTGAGAGATGGAGATGATGAAGGCAAAGGTCCCAGCATGTGCCTTGCATGCAGTAGATGCTCAATTAAGGGGTATCTTGCTCATTCATGATGTTACTTGTGCTCTGAAGGTCTCAAAAGTTTCCTGAACATTCTGATCGGGGTCTCAGTGGCCTTTGCCCTGCTCATCTTCCTCTTCCTCTTCCTCCTCATCCGACACCAGCACCAGGGCAAATGCAGGAAGTCAGGTGAGTAAGAAATGGGAGACCTGGTCTTCCTAAGAGGGGATATCTTATTCTAAGGCCAGACAAAGTGAATTCTTAGGACCCTGGCCAAAAAATTGCATCAAAGAGGTAAAAAAAAAAAAAAGGTTTCCGTTTTGAAAAAAAAAAATCTCCAATGAAAATATCAAAAAAAATCTAGAAATTCCTTTCCATCCCAAATTCCTCTCCAGAGTCTTCCTGGATCAGGATTTAAGGATCCCAGGAATTGGGGTGGTGAGAGCGTTGGTGTGCTATGTGGAAACAGCAGGGTTGTGATGGGGAAGGTGATACAACGTGAATGCGTTTTTGTCGGCTTGCAGCCAGGGAAGCAGAGCAGCAGGGAGAGGACACAAAGGAGTTGGGCATGTTGTCAGAGTAATTGGGAAATTGATTGCTTTGAAAAAATATGTAAATAAATTGGGAAAAATGGGAGCTAAATTACTCACTGACTGTAAAGGGAATTATGAATATGGAAAGGTGGAAGGCAAGAAAACACTCTCAGGTATTCTACTGGAAATAGAAATGTAAGCATGACATAAGTTAAAAAATATATAGCTGATATAGAAACAGTTATAGCTATATATGCATATTTTTGTGCGTGCATAGGTAAACGTGTGTGTGTGCTCTAGCTGTGCTCACTCAGAAGACTTGAAAAATGGTATCTCAGTAGAAATGGGCACCCCAGGCATCCAGATCTTGGTTTCCAAATACCTTCATGAAAAATTCTAAGGTTCCTCAGAAAATTCCTGATTCTAGGGCTGAGAAAGGTAAAGTATGATATAAGGTTGGAATGTATTATTGTGCCAAATAATAGAAAAATGCCCCAATAATGATGGCAGCAAATCAAAACAACACTGAAGACAGCTTGAAGAGGCTCCTTTGCCCAAATCCAATATAAGCTGAACACCAAAATAATAATGTAAATGTTGAATTACAATCCATTGACTTCAACATAACTATTAATTTATGGTTTACATAAATAAATGAACGAGTAAATAAATAAATAGAAGAAAAGAGAAAAGTTTAGAGTAGAATGCAAACTAACAAATGTAAAAGGAGCTATGGAAATAGATAACCATCAGTTGTGGTGATGATCTGGTGAGAGTCATCTGTAGCAGTTTGATATTATTTATGAATTCCAAAAAGAGATATAGATTATGTTTGTGAACTGGTCTGTTCCTCTGGGTATGATACCTTTTGATTGGATTAAATTCAAAGATTTTAAGTTTATTTGATTAAATCAATTTAGGGCCTTTGATTCCACCATGTCAGTAGGGCATGACTCAGGGTTGAGCCCTGCCCTCTTGGTAGGCATGTAAATTTACACTCACTCAAGAAGGCACACGGAAGAAGATACACAGAGGAAGCAGGAGAGCTCCATAGACATGGAAGAGGAGAGAACTTTGATCCTGCAGCCCCAGGAAAAGAGATGAGCCATTTGCCTGATAGTTTGCAGCTGAAGAGAATAGAGCAGCTGAGCCCTGTGCCAGCTTATAGCTGAGATCAGCAGAAGCTGGGCCATGGAGCCTTAAGAGGAAAGAAGGCGGCTGAAAACTTGCAGATATCTCCCGCCATCTTGCTTCAACACGTGGCAGCAGACTTTGGTGAGGAAGGAACCTTGAGTTGGACTCTTTAGGGCCTTGTAACTGTAAGCTTCTACCCTCAAAAAATACCCTTTATAAAAGTCAACAGATTTCTGGTATTTTTATCAGCATCCCTTTGGCTACTACATCATCTATGGATTCTAAAGCTGGCAGTTGGAGGTTTGATCAGGGTCAGGACATTGGACTAATATCTGAATATCTCCTTACAAAATATTAACCAAATACTAAGAGAAATTTGGCAATTTTAAAATCAGAAACTTGGCAGATCCAAGCTTGACCAGGGCATCAAATTTAACATCACCAGGGATAGGACAGGGAGATATCATGTGTCCCCCCATGTCAAAAAGAAGAGTTTGGCTTCATTTCTGAGGTGCTCCTCCAAGAATGCATGACCTGAGTCTGGTATTAAGACAGTATTGGGAGGGACCAGGTTGGTGGGCATCCTACAAAATGAAAAGACGGAATCTTTACGGTGTTCAAGGCCATTAAGCACAATGAAAGGCAGAGGAACTCTTCCAGATTGAAGGAGACTGATGAGGCATGGCAATGAAATGCAGCACCTGTTACTGGAGACAGCCTGGATCAGAAGGAAAAGGACACACTGTTGGGACAGTTGGAAAAACATGAATGGGGACTGTGGACTTGATGAGAGGGTTGCATCAGTGTAGGTTTCCTGGTTGGTGGGGTGTATGATGGTTATGTAGGTGAGTATCCTTGTAGATGGGAGGCACATACTAGTGTATTTAAAGGTGATGATTCATCAGATCATAAAAGATTATCTCTATCTATACGTATAAATATATGGATGTGGATATGCCATGTATACATCTATAGTTAGATGTTTAATAGTCTATCACATCTATCATATCTTTATCTGTGTGTCTTTCTTTTTTTATATAATAATTTTTTATTTTTTAAAAGATACTTATATTACATAAGTGTTACACAAAAATTGTAGGGATTGCCATATGCCCCACCTCCCACTCCTCCCACAACCTCCCACATAAACATCCTTCATTAGTGTGGCACATCACCTGCAATGGATATACACATCTTGGGGCTTTGCCACTAAACATGGACCATAGTTCACATTGTAGACCACACTCTCTCACACACAGTTCTGCATGTTATATGCTGATGTAAAATGGCCTATATCTGTCATTGCAATGTCACTCAGGATAATTCCCAAGTCCCGAAAAAGCCCCTGTATTATGACTGCTTTTCCCTCTCCCTGCCCCTAAAGCATCCGGTGGCCACTAGCTCCACATTAATGTTGTAATTACTTCCATTGTGTGAATCACAATATGTCTATAACAGAATACCAGTGAGTCCACTCTAGTCCATAGCTCTTCCCCAAATCCTGAGGAATCTGAGATGGTGATGTCCACTCCACCCCCAAGTGAGAGGGAGCTTATATCTCATGGATAAGATGGATGGGATTATCCTGCCTGCAGCTGCAGACTCTCTCCATTCCCTGGGATGGCCATTGTCCATCATCATCTCCCCACCAGGTGTCCTGGGTGAGTCCATTGAGCTGTAGAGTAGGAGTTGCAGCTCCACCAAGATTCTAGGTCCAGCTGGCATATGGACAGCCCAAAGACTCCGTCTCTGGAAGTACACCTACAAACTCCAGCACCACATATGGTTTGAATAGAAGGGACAGATGGACATGTGCAAGGAAGACATATTTGGGTCCAACTCTGTCACTCTCAGGAGCAAGGATTCCAAAGTAGGGCCCACTGATAAGGCGCAAAACTCTGGGGCTGTCTGCCCTTATATAAGACCTGGTGTCTGTGTGTCTTTCTATCTAAATATTTATCAGCCTATTGTACCATTGTGGTAAATATGAAAAATTTTTGATTCCAGGTCAAGGTGATGCCAGAATTTTTCATACAATTCTGAAAACTTTTTCCTTAGGCCTAAAGTTATTATAAAAGAATCTAGAAAGAAGAGACTTATAGTGAACTTACAGAATGTTTCAAATGTCCTTTCAGCTTTTAAAAAAGTACTTCAATCATACATGAATGTTCTGTTATGGTTTATCATGAATTCCAAATGGAGAAGATGTGTATAAAGTTTTAAGGCAAGATGCCCTGTAGATCTCAACGCACCTCTGGGGGCTGAGTTCTGGGGGTGGTTAGCGGCTAATTTCTAACTTCGTCCAGGTGCTGCGGATCCGGAAGCTAAGGCCAGAGCCTTGCAGAAGAGGTAGGTCCTCCCCAAAGGCCCCAGGCCTTCCCCCTCTGCCCTAGCTCCTTCACTGTTGCCCAGTGCTCCTGTTTCCTCTCCTCAGATCCAGCTCCACTGCCGACTTC
>JAQZBX010058147.1:0-17793 GCA_029593785.1 Cabassous unicinctus
AACTTGCTAAAAACTCTTAAATGTGATTGGAATGAAAGTTCTTTTTATATTACTCCTTTGCCTTATAATAATAGTGAGCATGATTGGGAAGAAGTAAAAAATCCTTTGATTTGATTGGATATAAGCATAATATTTCTTTAGATATTTTAGAATTGCAAAAGAAAGCATTGAGCATGTCTCAAAATGAATTGAAAGAAATTCTTGGTGCAGAATTTTAGAATGAATTGTCAGAAAATTTAAATACTGTCCATCCATTTCACTGGTGGAAACAAAAAACAGTTCAAATATCATTTTGGATTGGATAAAGGAGTTATTGCTTTATGCATTTTAATTGTTTGTATTTTCAAAGGTAGAGTAATAACATATATTCATAGAAACAATGAAAAATAAATCAGATAAATGCATTTATGTTAAGAAACTTGGCCATGAAAAACTAATTTTACATTATTTGTGGTAGAAAGTAGTATACTAATAACCCCATGATTTTGCTTCTACTTATCTACATAAAAACATACATATTAAGAACCTGAAGAAGTATAAAATATAAATGAAATTGCCTTCCATGTAAGAGCACAGAACCTTGACTGGTAGCCAATGACAGGTAAGATTCTCAGAGGAGGACAACCTGAGACAGGCACATTCACAAGAGCCTATGGAGGAAAACAAGTGTGACAGGAGGTCACCTTGTATCATCCTATATAATGGTTCCTATGATCTTCATTTAAAAATTTAATTAATAAAAAAGGGGGAAATGTAGGAATTCAATTAAAGGCGATGACTACTGACCAAAAGCAGGCCACCTTGGTATGTATGGGACAGGCATCCCTAGTCTCAAGACACTAAGAGCTTTTACGAGCCTGGAGGAAAAGCATTCCATGCTTTAAAGAGTGTATCTAGTTTATGTCAGATAATGATTACCAAGGTCTGTTATATGCAGGAATGTAAGGAGAACTGAACCATTAACCCTAAAGACTTGCTGACTTTAGTAATGTGTAACCCATCACGTATCTATTACCTTTGCGCATGCTCACACGTATCTTCTTTGTTCTAAAGCTAAATAAAAGCCATGATGTTTTATGCAGCAGCGTTCTCCTCCCCTTAGATTAAGAGTTCCCTAACCCTGGCTATTTCTTTTTCCTTTAACTTCCATGGCACCATTTTCATGGACCTAGATCCAGAACATCAACAAATTCTACCAAACATTCCAGAAAGAAATAACACCAATCCTGCTTAAACTCTTTCAAAAATTAATGGTATAAGAAACATTGCTTAACACATTCTATGATGTCAACATTGTCCTAATACCAAAATCAAACAAAGATGCCACAAAAAGGACAACTACAGATCAATCTTTGTAATGGACCTAGATGCTAAAATCTGCAATAAAATATTTTCCTATTGTTTTTAACAACACATAAAATGAATTATTCACCATGACCAAGCAGGTTTCATCCCAGTATGCTAGGATGTTTCCACATAAGGATATCAATCAATGTAATAAACCACATAAAGAGATTGAAAAAAAAAACAAAAACACATGATCATCTTTACAGGTACAGAAGAAGCATTCAACAAATTACAGCAACGTTTGCTGATAAAAACACTGTATAAGATAGGAATAGTAGGAAACTTTCTGAACATGATAAAGAGTATATATTTTAAAAACCACAGCAAACATCACATACAATGGTGAAATACGAAAAGATTTTCTTCTAAGATTGGGAATAAGGCAAGGATCCCCAATATCAATGCTCATATTTAGCAGTATCTTAGAAGTACTTGCTTGAACACTGAGGCAAGAAAAAGAATAAAAGACATCCAAATTAGAAAAGAAGAATTCAAAATTTCACTATTTGCAGATGACATGAACCTCTACCTACAAAGCCCTGAGAAATATACAATAAAGTTTCTTGAATTTAAAAATGAGTTCAGTAGAGTTGTAGGTTATAAGATCAATGCACAAAAATTCAGTAGCATTTCTGTACACCAATAATGAGCAATCTGAGTAGGAAATCAAGAAAAATTAGCATTTATAATAGTAGCTAAAAAAATCAAATACCTAGGTCTAAATTTAACTAAAGATGTAAATAACTTATACATAGGAAACTACACAGCACTGTTAGAGGAAATCAAAGACTTAAATAAATGGAAGAATATTCCCTGTTCATGGATAGGAAAAATAAATATCATTAAGATGTCTATCCTACTCAAACTCATCTACAGAATTAATGTAATCCTAATAAAAATCTACTCAGCATTTTATTACAGAATTGGAAAAACTAACCATGAAATTTATTCAGAAGGGCAAGAGGCCCTGAAAACCCAAAGATATATTAAAAAAGAAAAGTGAAATCAAAGGAATCACACTACTTAACTCTAATACATACTACACAGCTACAGTGGTCAAAAACACATGGTATTGACACATGGATAGCATCCTTACAAAGTGGACTGAATTGAGAGTTCTGATATAGATCCTCACATATAGTCATCTGATATTTGAAATGAGCAAAAACCCCATTCAATTGGGAGAGAATCGCCTGTTTAATAAATGGTGCTTGGAGAACTGGAAATCCATATCCAAAAGAATAAGAGAGGAACACCATCTAAAATATTATAAAAATATTAACTCAGTTGGGCCAAAGATCTAAACATAAGAGCCAAGATGACCAAGACCTTGGAGGATAATGTAGTGAAGCATCTACAGGACCATGCAATATTTTTCTCTTGAATGGTAAGTTTAATCCTTTAATATTCAGTGTTATTTCTCTCAAGGAATTACTGTAGCCATATTTTCTTTGAGTTTATGTATGTCATATGTTTTTATCTCTTTTTAAATTTTTATTTTTTTCTTATACACTCTTACAACTCAATTTCTCCTGTTTTTTGTTTGTTTGTTTTAACCTTTCTCCCTGCAGTACTCCCTTTAGTATTTCTTGATGTACAGGTTTGTTATTGGCATACTCTCTTAAGTTCTGTTTATTGTGATTATTTTGAATTCTCCATTATTTTTGAATGGCAGTTCTGCTAGATAGAGAATTCTTGGCTGGCAACTTTTTTTTCTTTTAGCACCCTATTTCATACCACTGCCTTTTGGAATCCATGGTTTCAGATGAGAGATCAGCACTTAATCTTATTGAACTTCCCTTGCATATGATGGTTCTATTTTCTCTTGCTGCTTTCAGTATTCTCTCTTTCTCTTGAAAATTGGGCAATTTGATAAGTATATGTCTTGGAGTAGGCCTGTTGGGATTTACAGTATTTGGGGAGTGCTGTGCTTCCTGGACAAGTACATCCATCTCTCTCAATAGGGTTGGGATGTTTTCAGCTATTATTTCTTACAACACACCTTCTGTCACCGTTCCTTTCTCTTCTAGATCTGGGATGTCTATAATGTGTATGTTTGGGAGTTTTTTGTTGTCATTGATATCTCAATGTCCCTGCTGGATTTTTTCTATCCTTTTACCTATCTGTTTGATTTCAGGTATACTGTCTTTCACATCATTAATTCTTCCCTCTGCCTGTTCAAATCTGCTGTTATGTGCTTCCAGTGCATTTTTTATTTCTTGGATTGTGCCATTTACCACCATCATATCTGTTATCTTCCTATGTATGTTACAATTTCTTCCATATGTTCTCCTAGTGTCTTCTTAATATCCTTAATATCTTTGTTCACTTCATTAAGTTGATTCATGACATTTGTTTGGAAAACTCTGATTAGTTGTTCCATGTTCTGCATCTCTCCCTGGTTCTTAGTATTTTCACTGTGCTTGACCATGTCTTTCTGTTTCTTACTATGGTTTATATATTTTTGTTGGTGTTTAGGCAACTCATTTTCTTGATGTGTTTATTCTGTTGATTATTTTCTCTCTCTCTGTCTACTCTAGGGTTTTATTCAATTTCTGTTTTTTTGTGTGTGTGTGTGTGGTATGTTTTCCCTTTAACACTTTGTTCCTTTTATTCTATTTCCCTGCTGTTGTCTATATTTCCTTGAAAGAAAAATATTAGGATCAGAGAAAGGGAAAGAGGTAAGAAAAAATAAATAGGATAATAATAAAAGTTGGAAGAGGAATCATTTAAGTTGTAGGAAAATGAATAATTAACTCATATAAGAAGTACAGTAGAATGAAAATAAAAATGTTGGGTACAAACAATGAAATCAAAAAACAAAAGAGAAAAATATCTGGAATGAATTAAAAGTCCAGAATGATAAGAAGAAAGGGAAAGATAAATGGAAAGACTGTAAGAAAAAAAGTTAAAAAAAGAAAGAAAACAATAGAGTTGATAGAAATAAAAACAAGAAAAATTGAAGACTAAACAGACCGATGAAATGTAGGAACAAAAGCAGAAAGCAAAAGTTAGGAAGATGAAAGAAGGAGAAAAATTAGCATAGGTAGACAAAATTGGTATACCAAAAAGGGAAACAAAGGAAGGGGGAAAGATAGCAAACAAGAAACAAAACAGCAGCACATACTTAAAAAATGGGGGTGGGGAGAAAGAGGGAAAGAAAACAAACAAGCATGCAATCAAAAATTTAGGGAAAAAAGCCTTCCCTCTTAGCCCCCTGAGGAGCTTCTCAAGCTGCCAGTGTCCATCAATCAATTACCCTGCAGCCTGCCCTCTGTAGATTTTGAATCATGTTTTAGACAGTAAACTAAATTTAAATTTTAAAAAGGGAAACTTTTTAAAGAAAAATAAGGACCCCAAAGAAGCTAATACAAAAATAATGTCTATGTGTTCCCCGTCCTAAAGTATCAGGTGGGTGTTTGGTAACCCAGTGGATAATTACATTAAGGAGTGCTGGGAATTGAACCCAGGACCTCATATATTCAAAGCAGAGACTTCTCCACTGAGGTTAACTTTCTTCTTGAGTCAGGTAGCTTGAAAGCTCTGCAGGCACTTTCCCTTAGGCAGTTATTATTCTTTGCATTTGGGTAGATTCCTGCTGATTAGGAGTCTCTCTTTCCCTGTCCCCTTTCTATTCTTATTGCTTACTCTCCCAGGACAGCAGGACATAATAGCCTGTGTGATCAGATCCCCCCTCACCTCTCCTATTCAGCTTGAGTTCCCTTCTGAAATTCAGGTGGTACACTGGTATCCAAACTAATTGCAAAGAAATGACTCTCAACCCTCTTCCAGGCCTCCCTCTCCTTCCAGGGGATGCTAAAGAGGCCCCTGGAAAGTTATTAAGTGCTTCCTACTGCCCACCTCTTTTAAGGGACTTGGGATTTTGATCATTTTCAGCATCAGTCTAGTCAATCGCCTGATTCCATCCTCTCCCAGCCTGAGATCCTTTCTCTAAAGTTGGCTAGGTAAATCAGGCTACCTGAGAGGATTCACCTCTCCCCTTGTCCCAGGGCCACCTCCTGCCAGCTGATATGCTCCCTAAAGTTCAAAGGGATTCCAGGTAACCAAATCTGCAGAAAGAAAAACCCTCTCCACACTTCAACAGAACCCTCTTACTCCTGGATAATTCTCCCTCCCACTCAGTGGTTGGTGGGAGTCAGGGGGTTCACAGAGGTATTAGCCTTGAGTGTGGGGCTTAACCGCCCACCATTTCCAGCCACCAGGTTGAGAAACTCATTATGTTCACCTGGGCTTTTTATCTCTTTGTCCAGTTCCCTCCAGATTGATGCTTTGAGCCTCCGGGTTGGGTTCCCCAAACAGCTCACTCAGGCAGGATCTTGACACTTCTCAGCCATTTTTTGAGAGAGCTGGTGAGTGTGCCCTTAAACTGATATCATCTTGCTGAATTCTCTCTTAAGTGTGGTCACCATGTTACGTTTTGATTTGGCTTTACCCAGAATATTCCTAGAGCTTCCCCAACATGCTTGTTTCTTAGGCTATATATGAGTAGTTTCAGCACCAGGTGAGTATGGTATAGAATACAGAGTGATCCTCCTCTTTCTCTGATGTATGCAAATTCTGTGAATCATATAGATGAATGTGGTTAGAACAATATAAAAACACCACCATCAGATGAAAAGAACATCTGGCAAGAGCTTATTATTTGCCTTGGAAGAATTTAACTGGAGAACACTGAGGAAGATGAAACTGTAGGAGGCCCAAATTAGGCTAAAGGGAATAAGAAGGAAGCATGATTCCCATCACAAACACTACTTTCTCATAAGATGAATTGTCCTCACATGACAAAGTGAAGTCTGCCTATATTTCACAGAAGAAATGGTGGACTTCTCCTCAGCCATATTTTGGAGAATGGATATTATATGTTGTTTGGATCAAGGCATTAAATGTACCTCCTAAAGAAGACACAATGGCCACCTGCAGGCAAACCTGAGGATTCATAGTGATCATATATCTCAAAGAGTTACATACAGCCACACTTTGGTCATAAGCTATCAGAGAAGTAGAATATATTCCCTCCCTCCAACAGCTGAATGCTACTAAACTTGATTCCATCAACCAATATAAGAAATATCTGATGTCAATGAGAAAACATTGGTTAATATCTTGGTGGCAGTCTTGGAAATGAGGGAGCTTTCCATTAGAGAGAGCTCCCTGACCAGGAAATACATAGGGCTTTGAAGCCAGGGCTCCAGAGAGAGGAGGAGAACCACGATGGTATTTCCTGTGTTTGGAACAACATAAATAAGGAGGATGGTGAAGATGAGGAAGCCAATGAACCTCAATCCTGGGAAAAGTCCAAAGAGAATAAACCCTACCATGGAGGTCTCAGTTTCCTCTCCCCATGTTTTCTTTACAACTCAATGAATGAAAGGGAGAAATATGTCAGTGTACTCTAAGGGAAAATTATTTATCAAGGAAAAAGATTTTCACATATTGACTTTGTGACAAATTAATGTTCACAATTTTGTCCTAAATTCGACCCATCTTTGGAGAAAAAAAGACTAATCTTAGCTTTTGTTATCATTAATAAGCATAATGATAAATACCAGTAAAATATATATTAATTCATGCCTACACTCAGGTGGTTTTCTACATGCATAAATCTGAGCATATATCTCAAGTGTTGATACATCATGATTTGGGGTAATCAGAAATTCCAGGTTGTTTGAAAAAAAAAATTGAATTTGAATTTCAATGTAATTAAACCCAGTATTTCTGTAATGAAGAAAAATGAAGATTTTCAGTGAGTATAATTAGTCATTATTCCAATTTTACAATTTATTGCACTCTGTGCTGGATGACAGATAGGAAACATAATTATTTCTTAATTTGTCTTCATCAGTATCTATGTGGCTAACAAGGAAAATAACAGCTTAATGCTACCAATTGACCTACCGTGTTCACTGCAGTATATAATGTCAAGAGTACTGTGAGGAGGTGTCATGAGCACTGCAACCACTGTCCACCCCATATCTTATGGTGGTCAGAAAAAATTAATAAAAATAGCTAGGCCTGTCCGCCCTACTTGTAAAATGAAGATTACGAGAATTGAGAGGTTTACTATGAAGGCCTCAACAGGGCTTACATTTACTTGCTGGTTGCTCCAATATGGAAAATCCCTTGCACTTTCAAACATGTCAAATGTCCTTCCATTAGACTTGCAACTTAGTATTTGGATGCTTAGCTCTTTTTGAATGAAGGCAGTTCTCTCAGATTACATAGAATGTACTTAGATAGATTGCAATGTTTTTTTGTGTGTGTGTTTTTTTTAATTAATGTAAACCATTATCCCTACTATTCCATTATCCTACTAACACTGTGGCACCAGAAATTCTTGTAAAATGCTGTGTTCAAGGCACTATGCTATTTGATATAAGAAGAATGAAGCTGAGTAAGATCTGACCCTTTTATGATAACTTAGGGATTAGTGGCAGAAATAATAGAATAATAAACATAAATAATTATGACACAAACAGTAACACCACTCATATATCTTCCTGTCTTTTTCCATATATCAAGTTCTTGTCTGTAATTGTACATCTATATCTGTATTTTTCAGACAAAGGGGTTCTGATACAAAATACCAGATACAGGTTGGCCATTATAAGGGTAATTATTTGGGGTAGAAGCTTACAGTTACCAAACCATAAAGCATAAGTTTCTTCCCTCACCAAGTCTGTTGTCACGTTTTGTAGCAAGATAGATGCTGCCGTTTGTCAGGGTTCAGTCTTCTTCGGTCCCTCTCTTCCCAGGGCTCCATTTCTCTCTGGGCTCAGCTCCTCTCTTACCTCCACAAGGTCAGCTGTAGACTATGAGGCTCTCTTGGCTTTGCCTGTCTCCACAAGGCCAGCTGTGAACTGTTAGGTGAATGGCTCATCTCTTTTCTCAGGGCCTTCTCTCCTTCTTCATGATGAAGCTCTGCTGTGTGCTTGCTTCCCCAGCTCCAGCATTAAAACTCAGTTTCCAAACTCCAACATCAAACTCCAACTGCAAACAAACTACAACTCTGTCCTTCGTCATGTCTTTTATCTTTGAGACCCCACCCACCAATGGGTGTGGCTCAAAACTCTACTGACATGGCCCAATGAAAGTCCTAATCAAAACTTAATCATGCCCAGATAAACAGACCAGTTTACAAGCATAATCCAATATCTATTTTTGGAATTCATAACTACATCGAACTGCCAAACTGCTACACCCTACTCTCTGAATTCCAAAAATACATTACAATATTCAAAAACCTTAAATCAGTAACAATGCAAGTACAAAATTATATCATAATCAGTTTATAGAAATACAGTTTGTCTTCAGACAAAATCCCATCCACTGTAGACCTCTGAAACTTACAAAATCATTTAACTGCTTCCAATACACAAATGGAAAGACAAAGGATAAACTTTTTCATTACCATAGGGAGAAATTGGGAGGATAAACATGAGTGATGGATCCTCTACAGTTCAGTTAACTTGCAGGACATCATCCATTGGATTATAAAGTCTGAGAGTCATTCTTAAGATGATTGTTTCTTTTTCCTCGGGCCACATGGGGACCCACTCTTTCCACAGGCTTGCCCAAATGTCAGTTTCTTGGTTCCACCCTCATCATGCATCTGGGTGTTGATCAAGCTCCAGAACTCACCCTGCAAGTGTGTTGGGGTGATTGCCACACCTTACCCAATCTTTGGGTTAGATTCTTAAACCCCCAGTAGAGTGAGGTGAAGAAAACATTCCCCCTAACCTTTGGCATACAGGCTCAACCTTCTCAGAGCAATGAATTGACCACCTGGCCTTCTCTAACCTTGAGGAATGTGCTTCACCCTCCCTGCACCATGGGGCAGCAAAACTCTCCCAGAACATTGGGTGGGAACATCCACCCTCTTCAACTGCTGGAGCAAACTCATCCTCTCTATACACATGGGTGGTGTTCCTCTCTTGGCCCAAGGTGATGTCTTAATTCCAGATCTCAGCTTCCATGGTTTTCTTCTTAAAGCTCTTTCCCCTTCAATCTTTCCTTTCCATGTCCCTTTTGGTCCAAGCTGAAAGTGTTTTTTTCATACAGCACTCTCAAAAACCTTGTTGATTTAGCATGCCAGAAGCAGGGTCCAAGCTGTCAGACAGTAAGACTTTCCACAATCTTTCTGAGGTAACTGCATCTTCAATCCTCATTTACATCTTCTAAGTATCAGTAAGTCTTCAAATGAGGCACTATTTTCTGGAAGCACAATTTCCACAGGCTTGGAATTTCTGGAATCAGTTTTTATTTTCTTTGTGAACAAGATTTCAGTCCTTAGCATATTTTGTTCATCTAGTATTTTGCTGTAAGTTACAAGGAGAAGCCAAGCCACATGTCTTTGCTTTCAGTTCTTCTGTATATATTCCAAATAATGAGGTTGTTTGATCATATGGAAGTTCTATATTCAGCTTGTTGAGGTACAGCCAGTGTCTTCTGTGGAGCCTGTACTGTTCTACAATCCAACCAACAATAAGAAATTTTCTGCTTCTCCACATTCTTTCCAGCACACTTTGCTTTTTAAAAAATAATGACCAGTGTAAAAAATATGAAATTGTATCTCTCTGTAATTTTAATCTGCATTTCCCTAATAATTACTGATGTTGAGTATTTTTTCATGTGCTTTTTGGACATTTGTATTTTCATTTTGGAGAAGTGTTTTTTCAAGTCTTTTGAACACTTTTAATTGGGTTGCTTGTCATTTGTTGAGTTGTATGGTCTCTTTTTAGAACATTGTTATCAGACCTTTAATGAATATGTGGTTTCCAAATATTTTCTTCCATTGTGTAGGTTATTTTTTACATTCTTGATGAAGTCTTTTAAAGAACTAAAGTGTTTAATTTTTAAGGAGGTCCCATATATCTACATTATTTTTTAATTTTGCTTTGGTTGTAAGTTTTAAGAAACTACTGCCTATCACAAGCTATTGAAGTTGTTTCCCTACACTTTCTTCTAGGAGTTTTATTGTTCTAGCTTTGATAGTTAAGTCCTTGATATATTTTGAGTAAATTTTTGCATAAGGTCTGAGATAGGGGTCCTCTTTCTTTCCTTTGAATATGAATATCCAGTTCTACCACACCATTCATTGTACAGACTGTTCTGACCCAGTTGGGTATGCTTAACAACCTTGTCAAAAATCATTCAACCACATCTGTCACACTGGGGATCATTAATTTCAATAAAGCCCACTGGCAGGGTGTCAAACTCCTGAATTGTCATCCTTGCCTATAGTGTCTGGATGTCTCTAGAACCATTGGGAACCCCAAAATTTGAGGCAATAATTACTGTGACAGTGAATGAGATCTTGCTGAGACATGCATAAGCATAAACTTTATAGTAACCTGGACTCATTTGTGTTTTCCCTACACATGGCTTTTCTCCCCCTCCTATTTGAACCTATAGTCAGTACTATACTTGAAAGTTGTATATCCAAGAGACTTAAACCTTTGGTCCATCCTTATGTGAGTTGGGACCTGAATCTCAGGAGAGTTGCAACAACTACTCTAGAGTTCATTGGACTCACCCCGGACAACAAACAAGTTGATGATGATGGACAGTGCCCATTCCAAGGAACAGAGAGAGTCTGTAACTGCAAGCAAGATAGTTTCATCTATCTGCCCCATGAGATCTAAGCCACCTGTCAGTTAGAGGCCATTTCCAGTCACAGGATTGAGCAACTCATGATTTTTCCTGGAGCTCTTTGTCTCTTTGTCCTGTGCCCTCCTGGATGATGCCTTGCAGTCTTTTGCTCTGTGTATTCCCAAAAAAGCTTATTTGGCTAGGTTTTTGCCCCTTCTCTGCCATTTTTAAAGAAGAGCTAAGCAGTGCCTACCTACATAGATGCAATTTTCCTGGAAACTGTTTTTTCAAATTAACCTCCTGAAATAACTTTAGTAATTATTATAAGGCATATCTTTTACAACTTCCTCGACTTTGTTGATCTGTGAATATTTTAAAGTCTCCTTCATTTTTGAAGGATAGATTTGCTATATAAAGAACTTATTGCTGGCCATTTTTTTTTCTTTCAATACCTTAAATATATCAAATCACTGTCTTCTCACCTCCATGGTTTCTGAGTTGATATCATCACTTAGTCTTATGGATGATCCATTGTATGTGATGAATCAATTTCTCTTGTTGCTTTCAGAATTCTCTTCATCTTTGGTATTAGACATTGTGTTTCATATGTGTATCTGTGCAGGTCTATTAGAATTTATTCTATTTGGAGTACATTACACTTCTTGTACATGCATATTTATGTCTTCCATGAGACTTGGGGAATATTTGGCCATTATTTTCTCAATTATTCTTTCTGCCACTTTCCCTTGCTTTTGTGAAACCAAAGAGGCATATGTTTGTGTGGTTCATGCTGTTACTCAAATCCCTGAGACACTGCTCAACTTCTTCCACTCTTTTCTCTATCTGTTCTTCTGACTGTATGATTTTGATTGTTCTCTCATTTAGTTTGTGATTTCTTTTTTCTGCCTGTTTAAAACTGCAGTTTTATGCCTATAATGTATTTGATATCTCTACTAGTGTTCCTTTCATTTCCATAATTTCTGTTATTTTTTTGTACACTTTCAAATTTTTTGTGCACACACCATGTCTTCTTAATATTCTTTATCCTTTTATGCTTTTTTCTTATTCTCCTTGAATGATTTAAGAGATTTGTTGAGTATCTTTGATTAGCTCCAAACTCCGTGTCTCCTCCAAAGTTTTAATTTGTTCCATTTATTGAGGCATTTCTTTCTGTTTCTTAGTATAGCTTGCAATTTTTGCTGATTATTTTCAAGACTTATCTATGAAGGTCAGTCCCTTCCTTTTGTATAGGGTTTCACTGTTGATTGGGTTTGTGTTAAAGCTCTTCTTTTATGCGTGGTCCTACTTTTTATGGACTTTAGAATATCCCAAGTTTTTAAGGTTGCACATTTTATGTAATTGTTTCACAGCTAGAGAAATCTTCCTTTCTTCTTTTCCTGCTCCAGAGATGTTGATCTGTTCCATTTGCTTCCCTGTTGAATTTTCTCCCCACCTCATGATTCCTTTAAATTCTCTCCCTTACTCAATGCCCCATTTTCTTTACACTTTTCAGTTATGGGATTCTCCTTTCTTACAGAAATTCACTTTAACCCCCATTTCTCTCTTTATGAGGTTTTTATACCTGTCATTTCTTCCCCCTTTAATTATCCTGCCCCAGAGGGCCAAATAGGGTCAATACTATAAGTTGGGTCACTCTAGAAAACTCCAGTTTAAGTTTAAATCTTCCAGCTGAAAGTGTCTGGATTGAGTGAGAGTACCACTTTCCTCCCTTTATCATGATCTCTTTCTCTACCATCTTCAGGGTCCCTTTTGTATGCAGCCTTTCTCAGTTTCTTGTGTCCTACCCTGGGTCTCAGTGGATTTGTTTCTCTGTCCCTGGATATGCATGAGATTCTAACTCACTAATGTAAGTGACTTTATCATGAATCCCCACTGGGACATGAAAGAGATTTGAGCCACTCTCTTTAAACAACTCCCAAACTCTACAAGGTGGAGTTAGCAAAAACGAAGAGGGTGGTTATTTTGGGATGGAAGTTTACTACGTGATTTTTTCTCTTTATTCAAGTCAGCATTTGTGGATTCCTTCTCCAGCCTCTATTGTTCTCCAGTGTTCTAAGCAAGTGGGATATGTATTTTTAATCACTGAATCCCAGGGGATATTTTGTCAGGAGTTTTCTTACATTGCCATGTTGATTTCTCTACCTCATTTTTGAAAGAAAATCTCACTGCTTACAAAATTCTTGTTTGTAAGTTCTTTCCTTAAAGCACTTTAAGTATTTCTATCCACTGTCTTCTTTATTCCATTGTTTCTAATGAATTATCAGCACTCAAACTAATTGGGACTCCCACGTTCATAGCATGTTGATTTTCTTTTGTAGCTTTCACAACACTTTCCTTGTCCTTTGCATTCAAAAGTGTGATCAATATATCATGTAATGTATTTTTCTTCATGTTTATCTGGTTTGGTGTTCTCTGGGCTTCTTGGATGGTCCTAGTCATGTCTTCAGCTAAGTTTGGGAAATTATCTGTCATTATTTCTTTGAATATTCCTTCTGCCCTTTTCTCTCTTTTCTCACCTTCTGGCACTCTCATAATGTGTATATTTGTGCATTTGATGTTGTCTCAGAGGGGTCTGGGTCTATTCTCATGTTTTAAACTTCAATTTTCTTTCTTTTCCTGAGCCTGATTCATTTCAATTATCTTGATTTACAGATCACTGATTCTTTCTTCTGTCAGCTCTTTCAATATGCTTTTGAAACAATCCTGGGATTTTTCCATTTTGGTTTGCTTTAGTTTTCTTGAAGTTTCCAAGGCAATAAGCAAGAAATGCTTTGGCTTCTACACTGGCAGTTTATTAACTTATAAACTAACAATTGTGAGGTTGAGAAAAGTGTCCAAATCAAGGGCTCAGGTGAAGATCTCTGCCAAATGACACAGTTGCTGGCAATCCTAGTCTTCTGTCACATGGCAGGGGATAATGGCAGCATCTACCATTCTTGGCCTTTTACTCCAGGCTCTGTCAATTTCAGCTTCTGGCTGCTGCTTCTGTGGCTTTCTTTCTCCTGTTTCTATAGCTTTCATGTACTCACTCTCATGATTTTCTTTCACAGCTTCTGTGGGTTTCTCTCTAAGCTCCTGGTTTTTTTCTATCTCCTTTTGTGGCTCTTTCTCTCCCACATTCCGTTGATTTCAGCTTCTGGCTTCTGGGTCTTTATCAGCTTTTAGGATTTTCTCTGTCTCTGAACTTTCATCTTGTTCATCTGTTTATAAAGGAATACATTAAGAGGATTAAGAATTACCCTGGACTTCACCATACTAAAGTATTCTAATCCAAAAGCCCTTAACTGAAATAATCAAAGCAAAGATCCCCACCTTCAATAGTTTTAGACCGACAAAAATGGATTATTTTAAGAACATAATTTTCTGGGGTTCACAAAAGCTTCAAAATAACACAGTTATTTCATGGTCCTCTAATCCAGAGGTACTGTTTTGCTCCTTTTCAAAATTTATTTCTCTGTACTAAGATTTTCATATTACTCATTTATTGTTTATCTGATATATTTAGTTACTTCTCTGTGTTTTCCTTCATCCCCTTGTTCATTTTTAAGATCATTTTTAAAAGACTTTGTTAAGTATGTCCACATTCTCATGATCTTCATTGGTGTTTTCTGAATTTTTATCCTTTCCTCTGAATGGGACACTGTTTCTTGTTTCTTTGTCGTATACTATTTTGTTTCACAGTCTGAATGCTAAAATTTTAAAGGATAATGTTTGGATTTATTCCCTTCTTTGTTTGTTTCTTGATTTTCTTACCATCTGGTGATAAGATAGAGATTTTTGAGCTTCAGAAATAAAGAGTGATGGTGAACAAGGTCAAAAGAAGCTGAAGAGGAGGTTACCACAGCTAAGAATTATCTGAAGCTACTGTCTGATTGTAGATAACTAGGTGTATTAACTCAGGGTAGGAGCTGCAGAAGGACTAGCTAAGCTGATGCTCTCTGGAATACTGGTCAGCAGTAGGATTCTTTCTCATCGTATTTTGCTATGGTACAATCCATTGACTGAAAAGAATATTAGACTTCAACATTGCTTTGGGGTAGTCTCCCCCATTTTTGCTTATGCAAGCAGGATTAATCAGGAATGTTTTGAGAAACCTTTTCTTCCAAATCTACAAACACTGGTCAGTAGCCCTGCATCTTCTCCTTTATCTGAAATTGATATCATTAATGTTGCTCAGCTGCTTTTAAATTTAACACGATCAAGTAGATTAAATCCTCAGGCCAAAAATTCCCAAGATTATCAGGCCTTAATAGCACATGTCAACTTGTGATGGAGTTCAGATAAAGGCCATGACAACTGATGGAAAGCAGGCTGCCTTGGAATGTGGGAGACAGGCCGGAAAGTAGGAGACAGGTGCCTCTAGTCTCAAGACACTGAAATAAGATCTGAGAGGAGATTAGTGGGGAGATATCCTGAGTTTCTAAGAGTGTAACATGTATATGTTAGATAAAGATTTAGAAGACCTGCTACTAAAGATTTACAAGGTCTGCTATGTGCAGGAATGTAAAGAGAACTTAGCCATTAACCCTTAAAATTTGCTGACTTTAGTAAAGTCTAAACTGTCATGTATCTATTGCCTTTGCACATGCGCACACATATTTTCTTTGTTCTAAAGCAAAATAAAAGCAACGGTTTATTATGTGGTGGGGCTCTTCTTCTCCCCTTGGACAGAGAGTCCCTTGATCCCAGTTATTTCTTCTCTTTCTCTCGTTCTTTCTCATCCATGGCACTTTTTTCATGGACCCAGTTCCTGAACGTCAACATATGGTGCCCAACGTGGGGCTCTGAAAATTAAACTTTTCTTTCAGTCAGTGCGTGGACCAAGGAGATGAAAATGAAGATATTAAAGAGGATACTGCTATTGCTGGACCGATATCAGAACAAGCTAATGATGATTTTAATGAAAATATATATGAAAAAATTAATGAACAGGCAAAAACAGATAAACTCATGTTTAATAAAAAGGAGGAAAGAAAAGGGGAGCTTATGGAACTTTTCCAGTGGTCATTATGCCGTCTGCTTCAAAAGATGATTTATTTTCTTTTTAAACCAGTGTCTGTGCCTCCTAAGGTATCTACTGAACCATTTTTTACAACATTTGATGACCCTCCAAAAGTTTCTATTTTTGTGCCAGCACCATCTTCTTCAATTACGAAAAGTATAGCACAGAGGAGTAGAGAAGGAGATTCAGAGGCTGTGCAACTTTTTTCTACTTTTCCGGTAGCAGTAACTCAAATTCCAGTAGATGCTGACAATCCCCGAGGGGGTGTACAATATGAGCATGCTCCTATTCCTTTTAAAACTATAAAAGAATTAAAACAAGCATGCACTCAATATGGTGTAAATTCTCCTTATACTCAAAGATTGGTTCAAAGTAAGGCACAAACAGACAGTTTAATACCCTGGGATTGGGATTTGTTAGTTCGAGCTGTTCTTAATTCAGCAGAATTTTTACAATTTAAAATTTGGTAGGGTGATGAAGCTAATATTGTAGCATGACAAAATCAACAGCAAAATCCACCAGTGCCTATTATCACTGAACAAATATTAGGAATAGGTCAATGTGATGGGGTTCCTCACCAAGCTCAATATGAATGATATTGCCATTGTACAAGTTCAATTGTGCTGCCTAGCCAACTGGCAATGAATCACCACCCCTGGACAGGCTATACAATCATTTTCAAAAAATTGTTCAAGGAAATACTGAACCCTATGTTAAATTTGTAGCAAGGCTGGCAGATGTGGTCAACAAGACAGTAACTCAGCCTGGTCTTAAAGAAATGCTTATTCTGATGTTGGCTTTTGATAATGCTAACAGGGAGTGTAAAAAGGCTTTACTTCTGATAAAGGGAAATGGAGGTACTTTACAGGATTATATAAGGCATGCCAAGACATTGGGTCTAATACATATAACATGACCCTTCTTGCAGCTGCTATAAGGGGACATAGTCCTATGATTAATAATTTAAATTGCTTTAAATGTTGGAAACCAGGTCATATGAAAAAATATTGCCAAGCCAAAACTGATATGAGAGTACCATCTAGTGGCAATAATAGATCAATATCAACTCGTGTGTGTCCAATATGCCAAAAGGGGTAACATTGGGCCAAGATATGCCATTCTAGATATCATAAAAATGGCAGTCTCATTAATAATTCAGGAAACTTCCAAGCGAGCCTTGCTCAAGGCCCTCAGACAAACAATATGAGCAAATTTCCCAACCTACCTCAAATCTACCCAGTCAGCAATGGAGCAGCTCACTCCAGCCTGTAACAGAGCTTAAGGCAGTTACCAAAGGCATTGCAGCTGTCAATCTTCCCTCAGCTGAACCTAAGTTTATTACTCCTTCACTGGGTATACAAAAAATAAGGAAGCGAATTAAAGGGCATATCCCAGAAAGCAATGTAGGTTCCATTATTGGCGGTAACAGTCTTAGGACCCAAGGTGTTTTAGTGCAAACTGGGATCATTGACTCCGACTTTGATGGAGAAATTTGTTTATTAGTACAAACTTTAACTCCCTATCGAATTGAATCAGGAGATCGTATAGCTCAACTTCTTTTGTTACTGTATCGTAAACCTCCTATAAAATGTACAGGGAGATTTGGTTCCACTGGGTGTAAAGTTTATTGGCAAACAGCAATTGGAAATGAAAGGCCTGAAATTACCATAAAAATAAATTGAAAGATATTTTTAGGATTAGTGGATACCGGGGCTTATGTCTCTATCATTGCTAAATGATATTGGCCAAAAACTTGGACATTACAAAAGGTGCCTACAGTTTTCACTGGTGTTGGCACAATGACAGATGTTTAT
>JAQZBX010058148.1:0-17801 GCA_029593785.1 Cabassous unicinctus
CTTTCTAAGCCCTACAACATTGGATACAAAATCTATGCTTAGTGGGTCAACATCAATAATTTGAATTTTTCCAAATTTATGTTCCTTTCACCATTATTCCACATCTTAATGTAGAGCTCTGCACATGTCCCCAGATTTCTGTGTGTATAAATTGGAATAATCATGCAATTCTTTTGGAGTGGCATGCACCACTCATTGTTAACACTTTGTACCTCTCAGTCTTCAGGATCTCCTGGGACTTCAGTCTAGTTTTAGCTCTATGGCAAACAGAGATCCTGGAGATGGGTCTAAAGGACAATCAGCAGTGTGTTACAAGGCAATGACGAGTGGACTTACTGGTATTCTGTTATAGGCATATTGTGATACAAATAACGGAAGAAATTACAACATTAATGTGGAGCCAGTGGCGACTGGACACTTTGGGGGCAGGGGGAGGGAAGAGCAATTGTAGTACAGGGGCTTTTTTGGGACTTGGGACTTATCCTGAATGACATTGCAGTGACAGACATAGGCCATTTTACATTAGCATTTAACATGCAGAACCGTGTGGGAGAGAGTGTGGTCTACAATGTGAACTATGGTCCAGGCTTAGTGGCAAAACCCCAATATGTGTATATCCATCGCAGGTGATGTGCCACACTAATGAAAGATGTTTATGTGGGAGGTTGTGGGAGGTGTGAGACGTGGGGCATATGGGAATCCCTATAATTTTTGTGTAACAGTTATGTAATCTAAGTATCTTAAATATATATATATATATATATATTTTATTTTATTTTTTTTAAGTATATAGGATGGGAGGAAGGATATAATGTTGTGGTTGGAATTACAAGGGTCTGTCATAAATCTTAGGATTTTCATTTCTCTTCATCCTTTCCTAATTGCCCTTAGAGCAACATGTAGCCTACTACGTAAGTTCTGGCTATGGTTACCAAGATAGGAGCCACATCACAGAAAGTCTATAGCTTTTGAGTATATTTGTAAACAGGTAGTTTTAATACATACTTTCTTAAGAGACAGATTACTAATGCATTGTAGTGTATTAAATTATCCCACAGTAGTAAGCTACCAAAATGAAACAAAACAATCATGAAAATGAGTACTGTGCTCTGCCTCCTCCCCTGCCACCCCACAAAAAAAGATGTTAGCTGAATTTCCCCAACTGAACACAAAGCCAAAGAAATTTTAGTAAATGTGTATTTCTTGCTTCCTACATATCTTCAATGTTTACTTCCATCCCATTACCTCCAAAAGGAGGCAGTTAAAAATTGTTCACTAGTGACTTCTTTCAAATGTCATTCCTATATTTACTATGTGTGTTTGTGGGTGAGTATTGAACTTGCTGCTTTAAATCTGAGTACCATATACTATGGTCATTGAACTAAATATCTCTTTGGTGTTAGAAATTTATTTTACAGAATTGTGCTAAGATACTTACATAAAGAAAATGGAACTGCTGTGGTAAAAAGCAAGTTTGTTCCAAAATTGATTTGAACACCATTTCGCTATTACACTTTTCTGTTAAACTGGAATCATTTATATATTTGTATTGCTCTGTTTTGGAACTGTAATTCTGTATATGCTCTCTACAATATTTAATTTTACAAATATAAAAGAAATATTTTGTTATTCACTAAAAAAAAAATAAAGGAATTTTTGCAAAACTGAAAAAAAAAGATAGACTATTTGAGGTTTCTCAGGAAAAGCAAGGTTAATCACCTGAGGCAGACATGGAAAGGCTTCATCTACTGGCAAAAAAAAAAAAAAGTCACAGTAGATATAGGATTGCAAGATCCCCATTCCCCAGGATCTTTTGTATATACCCATTACCATTTTGAGAGTACCATTTCGTCCCAGTCAAAGCCCATATTTTAGTAGAAGGCAACCTTCATATTTGAGTATTCAATGTGTTATAATTCAGCCACCCACAGAATTAAATTCTGGATTTGATTTCAGAAATTTTAGCTCTCCAGCTATAGGAGATAAGGTTTTCTTTCCAGTCACACTGAGAAATTTTCAGGTTATATGCAGCACTAGCTGGGAATTTGAATTCTTAAAATCATTATTTTCTTTCTTCAGTTTCTCCATAGCAATTATGAGCAACAGACTGCCTCATTACACTTGATAGCTTGAAAAATATTCTCACTTATGAAATGCAGTCACCCAGCTCCTTGTCTCTTATTAGTTTTTATTAGCAATATTCAATGGTGATATTTTCTTAGCTCTATTGCCTTATCAAGACAGAGCCTATAAAAGCCCACTTTATCTCTAGTAAGTAGAGTCATTAGCATGTTTAAGTCCAATCAGATTAACTAATCAATTACAGAATTCCAGAAACACTTCAGAAAATTAATCTGTAAGAATCTATTCCTTTATAGCCAGTCTAAATATCCATATCTGTCACCATTGTGGTCCTCCAAAGAAAAAAAATGTATATAATGTATTTAAGTATTTAACGTATTTAAGAAATTGGCTCATATAACTGTGGAGGGCTTGCAAGACCAAAATCCATAGGGCAGGCCTGCATGCTGGAAATTCAACATTGTTTTTGCAGTCTTGAGTATTATATTTTCATGAGATGTCAATAGGTTGGAAACTTAATCCATTGCTGATGTTGTAGTGGGGGCAAAATTTCTTCTTCATGAAGAAAAGCTAATTTTCACTCTTAAGACCTTCAACTGATTGGAAAAGTATCATCTACATCATTGTAGTAGTAATTTTTACTGAAAATTAACTGACTGTAGATGTTAATAAATCAACAAAAGCCTTCCCAGGAACATTTAGATGAAACAAATGTGACCAAGAAATTGGACACAATAGTATAGCCACTATTAGACATACAGTTAGCCATCACACAAGCTAAACCATTAAAAATAGGAGAAATTCTTTAAAGTTCCTCAAAGTGTCTCCTCATTACATAAGGATGTGATTAATTTGTCTTTAAATTTCAGGTTCAGTTAAAAATAAGTTTTAAAAATAGAAAACACAATGGCAATATAGGAAAAAGTAGGTTGAAAGTGGAAGTATGGAAGAAAGTTATCCATACAAATAGTAAAATAATTAGTGTAGTATATTAATATAAGAGGAAAGCACTTTAAGTCAAAACCTGTTAAAAGGAATGTAGAAGAATCTTATATATTGATACAGGAGTCAATTAAAAAAGAGGATATGATAACTATAAATATATATGGATCTAAAAATAAAGCCCACAAATATATGAAACATATTTTGATAGATTCTTAAGAATAAAGAGTTAGTTCTATATTACTAGTAAGACACTTCAATACACTACTTTAAATACGTACAGAAAATCTGGACAGAAGATCAGAAAGGTAAAATAAAACTTCTACAATACTCTAAAACAAATAGCTTAACAGAAAAATATAGAACACTTCGCCCAGCAGAAGAAGATGTATACATATTTTTCTAGTGCACATGGACCACTCTCCAGGATAGATAATGTGTTAGGGCACAAACCAAATCTCAATAAAATTAAAAATGTTGAAATAATATAATCTATCTTCTACAAAGAAAATGTAATTAAGCTAGAACTCTATAACAGAGAAAGAATTAGAAAACTCCAAAATATTAATATGATGGAAGTAGGATGACTGAAAACCTGAAAGTAACTTTTTTCTTTCCCTGTTCTAGGACACAAAGGAAAGAATTTTATGTAATTTAAAAGGTAATGAGATGCAACCGTCTCTTAGTGCTAAATTCCATTTCTTAGTATTCAGTGTTTTTGATCCTGAAAATTTAATAGTTATCTAACTTAAAACAATCAATTACTGTCTTACACCACATCAATGACATGAAGAGAGAGAGAAAATTAAACATAATCATTTCAATTGATGCAGAAAAGGTATTTGAAAAAATCCAGCACCTGTTCTTAATTAAAACATTTAGAATACTAAGAATAGAAGTAAACTTCCTCAGCATAGTAAAGGGCATATATGAAACACCAACAGTTAATATCATTCTCAATAGTGAAAAACTGAAAGCATTCACCATAAGATGAAAGACAAGGATGCTCACTGTTACTTCCTTCATTCAACATTGTACTGGGCTATCTAACCAAAGAAATTAGGCAAGAAAACAGATTAAAAACTCACCCAAATTGGAAAGGAAGAACTAAAATTTTCTCTCTTTGCAGATGGCAAGTTCTTATACGTAGAAAATCCTAAAAATAAAAAAAATATATAGATAAATAAATTCAATAAAGTATCTGGGTACAATATCAACATGCAAAATCAACTGACTTTCTATTCATTAGTAATGAGCAATCTGAAGACAAAATCAAGAGAAGAATCCAACTTTCAGTAGCAGCTAAAATAATAAAATATGTAAGAGTTTAGCCAATTAGGTAAAGCATTTATAAGCTGCAAACTACAAAATGTTGCTGAAAGAAATTGAAGACCTACCTAAATGGAGGGATATTTTGTATTCATAGAATGGAAGAGTAAATATTAAGATATCTCTTCTACCCAAAACAATTAACATATACAATGCAATCCTAAACAAAATTCCAACAGCCTTCTTTGTATAAGTGGAAAAGTCTATCATCAAATTCATATGGAACGTTAAAGGGACCCAAACAGCCAGGAACATCTTGAAAAAGACAGGATAAGTTGGATGACTCACAATTCTAAATTTTAACACTTATTACAAAGCTACAGTAATCAAATCATGTTATTGGGACATGTACAGACATATAGATCAATGAATTCAAATGACACTTCAGAAATAAATGCTCATATCTATGGCTAACTGATTTTACCAAGTGTGTTGAGTCCACTCAATGAGGAAAGAATAGTCTTTTCAACAAATGGTATTGGTAAAATTGGATATCCATATGGAAAAAAATGGTAGTGGGCTTAAACTTACATAATGTACAAAAACTAACAAAAAATAGTACAAAGAACTGATTTTAAGAAGAAAACATAGGGAAATATCTTCCAGATCTTTGGTTGGGAAATTCTTTCTTAGCCTTTACATCAAAACTTTGAGTGATAAAAGAAAAAAAAAACCAATAAGTAAAACAGACTTCATTAAAATTCAAAAAGAAATATGTGCATCAAAAGATTCTTTTTTTAATTTTATTGTGGGTAAAAATCAAATTTTTCACAATACAAACCAATATCAAAAGATGCTTTTAAGAATGTAAAATGACAACATAAACAATTGGAGAAAATATTGGAAACCATATATCTGATAAGTGTTTAAATTGCCAGAATATACAAAGATTGCCTGCACCTCAACAACAAAAAGATAAAGAACCTAATTTAAAAAATATAGAAAATACAGAAAAATATATTTCTTAAAAATATATGTGCAAATAGCCAATAAGCATATTAATAGATGCTCACCATCAACAGCCATTATAGAAATGCATATCAAAACCACAATATCATACCATTTCACACCAACTAGAATAGAAACTATGAAAAAAATAAAACAGATACTGTAGAGAATGTGAAGAATTAGAAACCCTTGTATATTGTTGATGGGAATGTAAAATGTGCCACTGTTGTAACAAGCAGTTTGCTAGTTCCTAAGAATGTTAATGATAGGCTTACTATATAACTTGGCAATACTACTTCGTTATATACCCAAAATAATTGAAAGCTGTGACTCAAAGAGATATTAGCACACCAATGTTCATAGTGATATTATTCAGAATTGCCAAAAGGTGAAAGCATTCCAAATGTCCATCAATGGAAAAATGGTTAAACAAAATTTAGTATACACACAAATGGAGTATCATTTGGCTATAAAAGGAAATTCTCATACATGCTGCAACATGGATGAACCTTGAAGACATCAAATTGAATGAAATCAACTAAACACAAAGGTACAAATATTATAGGAACTTACTTACATAAGTTAATTAGATCATGCAAAGTCATAAAGTCATAAATGAGAATATGGATTACCAGGACCTAGGTGGGCATGGGGACTAGGGAGTTAATGTTTAATTGATAAAGTGTTTGTATTTGGGGCAATTATAATCTTTTGGTAAAGGATGGTGTTTGATACTGGCACAACATTGTGAATATAATTAAAACTACTGAATTATACAACTGAAAATGAATAAAATGGTAAATTCTGCATTTTATATATGCTGCCAAAATAAAATTTTGAAAACACCATAGAACTCTACAACAAAGTGAAGAGTGATCCCTAATATAAGACTTAGATAATAGTTAATACTTAACAATACTTTTTCATAAAATGTAACAAAGGTACCACACCAATAGAAAATGTTAATAATAGAGAAAACTGCATTTGAGAAGGGGTTTTTGGGAAATCTCTGCTAACTACATGATTTTTCAGTAAACCTACAACAACTTTAATATTAATGAATAAATACATAAATGAAAAACATATGTCAAATCAATATTTGTATGAAAATGTATATGGAAAATTATTCATAGTAGCCAAAAAGTGAAAGAAATTCCCATGAACTGGAAAATGTAAAAATAAAGTCTCACATACACATACAAGGTAATAATATTTTCTGCAAACAGAATTAAAGTATTGATGCACACTACAGCATGGACAAACCTTTAAAACATTAAGCTTAGTGAAAGAAGCCAGTCATAATAAACTATAGAATTTATTATTCGATTTATATAAAAGGTTCAAAAAAGGCGATTTTATAGAATCAGAAAGTAGCTTATTGGTTGCCTATAATTGAGAGAGTAGGGTTAAAAATAGGGATTCCTAATAGAGTTGGTGTTTCTTTTGAAAAAGGGTTAAAATGATCTAGTGTTAATTGTGGTGACCACTGCAAAGCTCTATAAGTACACTAAAACCATTGAATTGGTTACTCAACTTGGTAAACATTTCCGATATGTTAAATCAATCTCAAGAAAGCTTTTTTAAAAAGTAAACACCATTAAATATATATTGGTTTAAGAAGAATAAAAGTGTGCAACAAGTGTACAAGTTTTCAAAGGTACACTGACTCACACCCAGAAGACACATTTTTCAATTTCCAATGTATAAGCACATGCAAAATTTGTATTACTTTGTATCTGCTTTCTTCTAAACCTGTCCATATCTGAAAGGGCCCTAGAAATGGACAGCAAATAGAGGAAATTTAAAGTAAGAAAAAACAAACAAGGCAAACATGTCCTCTTTTTCTGAATCTTTTTCTGAATCTAAATGGCCAAGTTAAAGGAAATAAAATTTTTAAATATTTTTTTTTCAGTTTTTAAAGATACTTAGATTACATAATGATACATTAAAAATGTAAGGGACTCCCATATGACCCATTCCATACCCCTCCCACACTTTCCCACTTTAACAACATTCTTCATCAAATTACAACTAAAGAACTCATATTGGAGCATTGCCACTAAGTGTCGATTACAGTTTCCATTATATTTTAAACTCTCTTCCATACAATTTTGTAAATTATGATAAGATATATAATGGCCTGTATCTGTCATTGCAATATCATTCAGGACAATTCCAATGTCCTCAAAATGCAACCATATTACACCTATTTTTCCCCTCTCCATCCTCTCAGAACCTGTGATGGCTACTGTCTCCACATCAATGATAAAATTTCTTTCATTGCTAGAATAACAATAAGTCTATAGTAGAATAACAATAAGTCTTCTCTAGTCCATCGTTCTTTCCCCAGTCCTGAGGATTCTGGGATGTTGAGACCCCTTCCACCTCTAATTGAGAGTGGGCTTAGAAAACATGAGGCAGATGGATGGGACTATCTTGCATGCAGTTGCAGACTCTCTCATTCCTTGGTATGGTTATTGTCCATCATCATTTCCTTGTTAGGTGTACTGGGTGAGTCCAATGAAGTAGAGAGAGGGTGTTGCAACTCTGTTGAGATTCAGGGCCCGACTGGCACATGGAAAGCCCAAAGTTTTAAGTCTCTTTGACATAAACCTGTCAACTCTAGTACTAACTATAGGTTCAAATAGAAGGGGTAGAAGAGCCATGTGTAGGGAAACCACAACAGAGTCCAACTCTGTTACACTTGGGAGCATAAATTCTAAATAGGGCCCACAGACAAGGCACCAAACTCCTGTGCTGTCAGTCCTGCCTATTGTGTCCAGATGTCTCCAGAGCCCTCAGGAACCCCGCTATTTGAGGCAGTCAATGAGATCCTGCTGAGACGTAACCTCTGGAATGACCTCCCAACTTCCTTTGAAGTCCCTCAGCCATATAAACTCATCTATCTTTACCCTTTCCCATTTTTGTTCAAGGTCTTTTTCTAGTTGCATTGGTAGTTGGTGCTTGGTAGTAATCCCTTGGTGCCAGGGAGGCCTTTGGTGTCATGACCCATGCCGGAGATGGTAATGCATTTATCTCCTGAGTTTGGCTTAGAGAAAGGCCACATTTGAGCAACAAGGAGGCTCTCAGGATGTAACTCTTAGGCAACCTAAAACATTAGGTTAAGTTTCAATTTCAAAAGAAAAGTTTCATAAGTACAGTCATCCATATCAAGTACCCATCAATGACTCATCCTCCTTCATTGTGCACTGCCGCTGTCCTCGGGATTCTTGCTGTTCCATTAGAGAATGTAGCAGAACTCCTTGGATGGGAATTGGATATTCTTTTTGTTATTGTGTGGATCTCCACCCACTGTGACAATGCTGCAAGAACACTTGAACTGTTTCATATGTCCTATACTTATGCCCCATGTGAACCTCCTCCCATGCATCCCCCATCACTGAAAAACTGCACCAATGATCTTCCCTGCCACAATTGTAACCCTCCTGTGATCCCAAAACTTCTCCAAAAATGAAGCCAAAAAAATAATAATAATAACTGAATAAAATTAATAGGAAAATGAAATGGCCAATGTTAAAGGAATTTGAAATTTGATTAAGGGATGATTGATAATCCAATATGTTTTTCTTTCAGGAGCTAAGTGATTTTTAGATAAGATTTTACTTTATTATCTAAGGTGGCTGTGCAATATTTAATTAGAAGGCAAGGAAAAAAAAACAAAACATTATGGATTTGAAATATCAAATTGTAATGACTGTAGTGATTTCTTTTAGCACTGTACTGAGGCTCACTTATTCAGTGAACTAGTACAGATTTAGAATAGGGGGAAATAGAAATGAAATGGTGTAAGGATGCATATATGTGAAAATTGCAATTATTTTCAAAGTAAATTTGGCACTATTTTAGGAAGAGTAATTGAAATCTCAATTGCATTGTAAACTCTGGTATTATATTTAAAATGTATTACTACTATAAGTATATATAAATCTGAGAAGATTGTGAAAGCTCATTGGTGTTTATATGAAGATATTCAGGACTTTCCAAAGATTACTTAGTACCTCAAAAGCAAACACATAATTGCAACAGAGATTGTGTGGTGACTCCAGGCTATTGGATGAAATTGAATTATATGGTGTGTTTCTAGTTATGGTCTACCAGTATGAGAGAAGTTGGGGGTATAAATCCAAATTGTTTATTGACCAGTGCTCTTTATCTTATTAGCCTAGAAACAGTAACAACAATAACAGCAATAGTAGTAATAATCATAACATATAAATAACAATTGTATTGATAACCTAAACTTATTTTCTATATAAACATCTCTTGAATTTATTAAGTAAAATTTGTTAAAATGATATTTTCAGTATCATTGATCACAGCGTGTCAAATATAAATACTTTCATATTTATATAAGTAGAAATAAAACTAAAATATATCAAATTAATACTAGGGAAATTAAAGTATAAAAGTTATATTACAAAAATACAAGGAGTGTAAAAAATATAAACAATACTTCAAATATATTCAATATTAAATGACTGGAAAAAATTATCATAAATGAAAGTTTTAGCTCAAAAATAATATTGCATTAAGTGGAATAACTGTCTAAAGTGCCATTAATTTTCTGAAGAACCCAATAATCTCTTTCTAAAATTAAAGTTGATACATAATGATCAATGCAGATAACATCTTTTGAAGTGGTGTCATTAAAATAACTGATAGTTAAATGACCAAATACTTAATACAGTAAAGTACTGATGCAGGAATAAATGTGTCAAAAGAACAGAAAATAGTGCTTAGAAATATGTGCATATATTCAAGGTAATTTAATAACTTAATAAACAGTTTTCCTAAACAACACAGAAGTAGATTGGTAGACGGTGACAGGAACATGTGATAGCAAGAGGTAGAAAATACACCCATATCCTTTCTTTCTTGCTTTAAAATGGTGGGATTCAGGTAGATTACTAGCCTAAATTTTAAAGGTAAAACTATAGATCTAAAAGAAAAATAAAACACCATTGTAAACTTGCATTTGTATTATAAGCTCCCTGAAAACTATCTAAACCCACAAAATACTGGAAAAATAATATGCTGGTAATAAAATAAATGCTCTCTCTATCAAGAAGGGCAAATAGACAATGGTAACAAGTGATAAGAAAAATAAAAGAAGGCTTCTCTTGCTCCAAATTGAAAAGGAATAAATGTATATTAACACATATTAATAAAACCATTTTCAATTCAAATTAATATGGACAGAAACCCCCCAAAATGGACAAAATAGTTATTGAAAAATTAATTCTCATAAAAGTATTATTAGAATCTCTAATTCATTTCATAGTAGAGATTTTCATTTTTGTTCTTCTTATATTTAGAATGCGTTTTTTTATGACTTTTCTTGAAGGGTCGGAGGGGTGTCCCCTCATGAAAACTCATGAAATCTCATGAAAAAAAACACATTCTAAATATAAGAAGAACAATAATGGAAAGCTCTACTATGTTTTATCAAGGATATGGTGCAAGTGTAATGTTGATGCATTACTGATAAGATAATAAAGAAATGGAGACATTGTTGTAAATAAAATCATTTAGTACGCCGAGGGCTGGAAAAGTTTAGGTAGTCCTGGATTTGAAAATGGTAGATGTGGTAGGTAGTATGAGGTAAACTGCAGTAGTCAGGACAACAGGAAACATTAGTTATACTACAGCAACTCTCAGTGATCTATAAGGTAAGCAAACAAACAAAAATTACTGAATGAGATTTATTTCACAATAATATTTATTAAAATTCACAAAATTTGTCAAATACATAACGATATTCACTTTCAAAATTATTTATGCTTTATGTAGCAATTTTATGTGAAGGACAATTGCTTGTGGATTCTGTCCAGTTGGGGTATTAAGCCATGATTGTTATAGCCTTATTCAAATCAAATTTAATTATTAGAATAGTTAAATGTTATCTACATATCTGGACATCAAGGAAATAGCAAAAGCTTTTTATGATTGTTAATATAACCACAAACACACACACAAACACTGAAAATGATAGCAAATAACTGTATACAAAATTAAGCATTATTTAAACAATAATTTTAGAGTCAGGTTTTCAGAATATTGTGAACAAATTTTTTTTTGTTATGAAGGAATCATGAAACATGTATAATCTCTGTGTTTCCTTCACATATCTGAAATCACAACCAGCTTGTAATGAATCAGATCTCTGTATTCCTTTTTTTTATCCACCTCATTGTGTGTTATTCAATGATCCCATATAAAAGAATATACAGGAATTCAGGCCCATCCCCGATTTCAAATTACGGTACAATCACATTCTTATCCTTAGTCACTCTAAATGATTAATACTGAGCTTTTGCATCATATCTTTGCAGATTTTTTTGTCTTTTTTGAAATGGATTTTTACACGCTTTTGTCTTCATTCTTTGAATGTCTACCTTTAAGTAAAGAAAGGACCTACTAAACATTCTGCCTACAGCCCTTTTAATCTCCCGGTTCCTCAGGCTAAAGATGATTGGGTTTATTAAGCGGGGCACCATGGTGTAGAACATGGCCATGAGGAGGGTATAGATTGTTGACTCATTTGAGTTGGGGTCCAAAGGAACAAACAATCCAGAAATGATAAATAAAATAAAAGTAGCTATTTGGAGAGAACAAGTTGATAGGGCTTTGTTTCGGGCTTCCACAGAACACATCTGGAGCACAGTTGAAAAGATGTTAACATATGAGGTAAATAAGATAACAAAGCTGAGTAAGGCAAGGCAAGAACTTACAGCAAGGGTCACAGTCTCAGGAAACTTTGTGGCTGGAGATGCGGTGCTCATGACTTGAGGGAAGTCACAGAAAATATTGATGGATCACATTGGATTCTGTGAAGGGAAGCCTGAATATGGTTCCTGTGTGAATTGCAGAATAGACCAGCCCAGTGGCCCATGAGCCACCTGTTATTTGTGTGCACAAACATGGGGTCATAGTGACATTGTAGTGCAGAGGGTGGCAAATGGCAACATAGCAGTCATAGGACATCACCACAAGGAAAAAAATTCTGTGGAAACCAAATAAGAGATATAGGAAAGCCTGAGCAGCACATTCACTGAGAGAAATCAAATTGCTGGCTGTCAGATGATTTACAACCGATCTGGGAACAGTAACTGAAATATAATCCAAATCTAACAAGGATAAATTGCCTATAAAGAAATACATGGGGATGTGAAGACATGGTTCCATCACAATAACAGTAATAGTCATAAGATTCCCAGCCAGGGCTCCCAAAAAAATCACTAAGAATAGCAGACCTTGTAAGACTTGGAGCTCTCGGGAGCTTGAGATATCCATAAGGAGCAATTCTGTGGTAATGGTGAAATTACCCATGTCTGTTAATCTGCTGAAGTGTCCCTGTTGTCAAAAGGATAAAGTTATAAGATAATGCTATAAATTAAAATGGAGAGAATCCAGTCTTTCTTCATATAAAATGGAAATTCTGACATAAATTTGTCTAATATATATGATATATATCATATATATAATTTTTAAATAACACAAACTTTCTTAAAATAAGTGATACAATGAAAGAATTAGGATATACAGAATCATACAAATAATAATATTGAAGATTGTTACTATACCTTGGTGAAATTAGAATTTCATCCATTTGCTATAAAACTTAAAATGCAGACTTATGAAGGAAAATGTATCAAGGTAAAAACAACAACACAACTGTGGACTGAGACACAAGGTTTGTCTTCATAAACATTACTATGTCTCATAAACACTCAAAGATTAAAGCCCATCTCCCTACCCATTTAGTCATTATAACTGAACAGGCCCCAGAGAGTCCTTTCTCCAAAAAATGTATTTTTATTCTACACTTTATGAGGAAATGTACATTGGCTTTTTCTATAGTGCTTCATAATTTCTTCCTGGAGTACACTGAGATATTTTTGCTTCTCACAATTCTCAGTGGATCCAGGAAGGTCAGACTCCAGAGAAGCTGAATTTCTATCAATGCCTTGTCTCCCATATATATTTTGAACAATCCATTGAGACTAATTAGATTAACAACCTTTTGCTTTGACACATAACAGATTAGGGGTTTTGTAAACTTTCAGAAAGCACAAACTCACAAATATCGTTTTAGTATTACTGTTTTCTCAGTGGTAAGTTAGAGTCCCTGTACCATCATATAAGATCAATAGCCTTTAGAGAACAAGATAAAATGTTGTATAGGTACATAAATTATGAGAGGAAATTAATATATCTATAATGTGTATAAGATGGTGAAATTAAACAGATACAATATGTTTGCCTCACATGAATTGAAATAAAGTGTCTGACAGCCATAAAGTCATCCAAGTTAATAACCAAACTCATGCAATAAGCTTGAAAAGTGACAACAGAGACTGTAAAGGGAAAAGATTGTAATGGCTCAAAGTAAGCACTGAATCTAAAGCTTCAAGCAATCATTGGTGCTTTGTATCCCCTGAAAGAGTACTGAGAAATGAAGATAAAATTTTGAAATCCTGATAGAATCTTGAGAATGGTTGTCAAGAAGTGAGTTAAAAGACTTGGGGATAAATGTAGGAAAATATCCACAAAACCCTACATCCCAGGGTTAATATCTCAAAGGCAAATGAGCACAATGAGGCAAGATGGCATGAAAAGGCAAATGTTCTACTTCAAAAACAGTATTGCACAGGCATAATCTCTGGAATGACCTCCCAACTCAGTTTGAAAAATTTTTGCCATAAAATTCATTAATATTTAATATTTCCACCTTTTGATCAAGTCTTTTTCCAAATGCATTGCTAATTGGTGTTTGGTAATAATCCCTATGTGCCAGGGAATCTTATCTCCAGGAGTTATATCTTAAACATGGGGGAAGGTAATTAGTCTATATGCTGAGTTCGGCTTAGAATGAGGCCACATTTGATCAGCAAGGAGGCTTTCAGGAGGTAACACTTAGGCATATATACAATACTAAGCTAAGTTTCAATTTCACAAGAATGAGGTTCATAAGTATAAGCATCAATATCAAGGGCCGGTGGTAATGTTCCTTCTCTAGGCATTACATATATACTCTAGGGATTCTTGCCACTCCATTAGAGGATGGGAATTCAATTTTCTTTTAGTCATTGTGCAGGACTCCACTCACTAAGACAGCATCCCATGACCACTTGAACACATTCCTATTCCATAAAAGCATACCCCAGGTGTACACTTCTGCACAAATCCCCCATCAACAACATTCTGCACCAGTGATCATCCCCTGCCACAGTTGACACCTTTCTGCAATCCAAAACCTACACAAAAATAAAGCCAAAAAAATAAATGATTAAAAATAATAAAAAATAAAGCAAAAAATAAAGTATATAAAATTTTTAAAATAAAATTAAAAATTAAAAAAAATAAAAAATTTTTCTTTGTACCTTTCATCATCATAAATGTTATCTTTTATGTACAGAGAGAGTTTCTTCTGTATGTTTCCCCAGTGTATTTTTTTTTTCACTTTAGTTTCAAAGAAGCTTTAGGGTACAGAAAAGTCACATAGAAAATATAGGGGATTCCCCCAAACCCCACCCCCTCCCCTTCTCACCCTTTCCCTTATTGATAACATCTTACATGAGTATGGTAAATTTGTTACAATTGATGAACAAATATTGAAGAATTTTTAGTAGCCATGGGCAATGACTTACATTATGGATTGCATTCTGCACCGTACACTTTTATAGGATTTGACAAAATTTATAATGGCCTGTCTCCCTCAATGCAAGACCATGGAGAACCATTCTAATGCCCTAAAAATGTCCTATGTTTGATCTTTTCTATTCTTCTATTCCTTTCTCTTCTGAATATGTAACCACTAAGTTTTATTTTTTGAAGAATAAGGTTCATAGTTACATGCATTACTATTGAGAGATTGGTGTATTGGTCTGTTTTCTTTTATTAGGTGCTGCCTACATTCTTGCTTATGCACATCTCAGAAAGATCTCATTGAATGCCACAGCAAACTGTATCTCAAGCAGGGGTGTTCCTGAGGGCTCTAGAGACAACTAAACTTTATAAGCAGGGCAGACAATCTCAGGAATCCGGCACCTAGTCAGTGGGCATTACCTTAGTATATATGTTCCACAAAGTAACAGAGTTTGACTCATTTATCATTTTCCTACCCATGGCTTTTCTGCCCCTTCTATTTGGACCTATAATAAGCACTATACCTGTTAAATGTAAGTACCAGAGACGTAAATCTTTGGTCAATTCATATGCCGGTTGATCCCTAAATCTCATCAGTGTTGCAGCCAACAAACACTCTCCAGTTCATTGGACTCACCCAGGACAACTAAAGGATAATAATGGACAACACATATCCCCCCAAAACAGAGAGTATTTACACTGCAACTAAGACAGTTCCATCCATCTGCCCCATGGGATATAAGCCCCCTCTCAATCAGAAACAGAGTGGTCATTACCATCCCCAAATCTTCAAGACTGAGGAATGAACAAACATAAGGAGGAAATACAACTATGGGCTAAAGTAAGCATTATTATTCTTACAATGGAAGAACTTGTAACATTGATATAAGGGCAGAGACCAACAGAGGTTCTGAGGGGAAGGAGAGAGAAAAATAGGTATATCATGGGGGTATTTTAGGGACATTGGAATTCTCCTGAATGAGATTTGAATGATGGTTACAGGCTATTATACAGTTTGTCAAAACCTATAAAAATGTGCAGTGCAAAGTGTAAAATATAATGAAAGTATTGACAATGGTTAGTAGCAATGCTTCAATATGTTTTCATCAATTGTAACAAATGTACCACTCAAATCAAAGATGTTAATGGGGGGAAATATCAGATAGGGAGGGTTTGAGGTATATGGGAGTTCCCCTATATTTTCGATGTGTCACTTATGGAATCTAAAGCATCTTTAAAAGTAAAATTTAAAAATAAATAATATTGGAGTCATTGTGGAACAATGTAAGTAAAATAATATGTCTGTAAGAAGAAAGCATAACTCTGAGGAAACAATAGGTAAAGAAAGTATTTTTTTATTTTTGAACTGTTTAATAACCACATGATATAAACAAAAACAAAAACAAACAAATGACACAACAGTGGTGCCCTCAAAAGTTCTTTCTGTGCTTTGTTGCAACATGTAAGGCTCCTTCAGATACCCTCATGCCTGCACACAGAGACATTAAAATGTTTCCTGGAATCTCCTTGCCCTAAATCTCTGCTTTTGCATGACTGATCAATTTAATATTGTTGCCTTCAGGGAACAAAGTGGTAGCTGGTCTGTACTCATCTTGTCAGGGATTCTTAGTCTCTGAAAATGAACTCACAGCAACAACTCTTCAAAAATATTTTATATATGATTTTTATTAAAAATTTAAAATACATTATTTTTAGTTTTAAAGAAGTTTTAGATTACATAAAAGTTACATAAAAAATATAGGGGATTCCCATATGCCCTACCCCTCTTCTTCCCACACTTTCCCACATTAGCAACATCTTTCATTAGTGTGATACACTTGTTAAAAAAGATGAACACGTATTGAAGCATTGTAGTAGCCAAGGACTAGAGTTTACATTATAGTTTAAACTTTGTCCCACACCATTTTGTAGGTTTTGTCAAAATATAAAATGGCCTGTATCCATCATTGCAATGTCATGCAAGACAATTCCAATGTCCCAGAAATGACCCTATGTTGTACCTATTCTTCCTTCTCCCTCCCCTCAGAACCTCTGGTAGCCACTGCCTTTATATCAATGATACAGGTTCTTCCATTGCTAGAATAATCATAAGTCTACCTTAGTCCATAGTTTCTTTCTACCCTTATGTTTGTTCATTCCTCATTCTTGAGGATTTTGGGATGGTGATGCCTACCCTGTCTCTGATTGAGAGAGGGCTGAGATCCCCTGAAGCAGATGGATGGAATTGTGTGGTTTACAGTTGCAGACACACTCTACTTCCTTGGATGGGCATTGTCCATCATCATTCTTTTCTTAGTTGTCTGGGGTGAGTCCAGTGAACTGATGAGTAGGTGTTGCAATTCTACTGAGATTCAGGACTAAACAGCATATGAACAGACAGAAGATTTAAGTCTATGAGACATATATTTAACAAGTATATTGCTATTTGTAGATTCACATAAAAGGAGCAGAAGAGCCACATATAGGGAAAATATAAATGAGTCTAACTCTCTTACATTGGGGAGCATATATTCCAAAGTAATTCCCATTGCCAGAAAGCCATATTCCTGAGATTGTCTGCCTTGCCTATAGTATCTAGAAGTCTCTAGAGCCCTCAGGAGACCTGCAGTTTGAGGCACTGTTAACTGTGGCAGTCAATGAGATCCTGCTGAGACATGAATAAGCAAAACCTCTGGAATAACCTCCCAACAAACTTTGAAATCCCTTAGCCATGAAAACTCATTTGTATTTAACATTTCCCCCTTTTGGTCAAGGCCTTTTTCCAGATTAATCACTAGCAGGTGTTTGGCAATAATCCTTAGGTTCCAGGG
>JAQZBX010058149.1:0-17799 GCA_029593785.1 Cabassous unicinctus
AGTAAATTCAGTTACTTCAAAAAAAAAAAAAAAGAAAAAGAAACCTTTAGGACTTATAATGTACTGTTTCCATACAAGCCCAGGACTGATGTAGTCTGAATCTGACCCAGTTTGATGGAAAACTTTAACATCTTAAGTTATTCTGAATAACCAAAGAACAAACAAAAACTGACAGTACTTTGAACAGAGTACAAGTGTTCAATATATAACAAAACAGAGAGACCTGGGGATATACACCTAAATAATTCTGATTTAAAAATTTCATTGTGGTCCTGAAGAGATAAACTGTCATGGATCTTAATGCTTTGACTACAAAGAATTTTGTCATAACAAGTTAATAAACTCTCTATGAGAAAATTTTACTTAATCTGGACTCTTAGAATCTTGAATGACTGATGAGGCTGCTAATAGGGCATATCTTTGACTCAGCAAATTTTTAATGCTGAAATCCCTTGCATGACAAATTCCTATAGAGTGGATGAAGAAGGGACTAGTTTCTTTGCATTGTGATTTTCTACTACAGTATTCTTAGTGAAAGATCAGTTTAGTACTTTCTTCATTATGATGAAGCTCAACAAAGTTACCAAGCCATTAAGTGAAGATGGGTATTAATGTTTCTAAATTCTAATTTTATTCTCCTAATTTAACTATGTAGATGATAGCTATGTACTTCAATTATTATTATTTTTTTCTGAGAGGATAATTTTCCTACTAGTATGACAGAAAACAAGACAGGATGGAAGATAGAAAACAATCTTGCAGCTAATTTTAAGACAAATATCTATTATATCTATATTATTTATAAATTCAGAACTAAAATAAATAGGATAGTCTTAGTATTAGTGAGAAACAGAATGGACAAAGCTGAAAAGTTTTTTCTTTGTTTTATTTTTTTCCTTAAGGAAATAATAAATATTGATGAAAACTAGGTTCAGGATATAATCTACACAAATACAAAACTGAAAACTGTGTGAAAACAAAATGATATTGTGGCCTGCATTATTATAATGGTTTTCCTGCATTTTCCCTGTCTCTCTATAGTCCATTCTTACCAATGCAGTCAGGGTGATCCTGTTAAAATCTAAATGAGATCCTATTATTCCTTTGTTCAAAACCCTCCAATAGCTCCCTATCTTGTTCAGAATTAAAAACAAAATCCTGAGAGTGGATGTAGCTCAATGGCTGAGCACCTGCCTCCCACGAATGAGGTCCTGGGTTCAATCCCCAGCAACTCCTTTTAAAAAAAAAATCCTTAGAATAGTTTTCCCAAGGTTTTTTAAATAACTTGCTACATCTCCACCCCCAAATCCAAACATCTCCAATTTCATCTTCTCTTTTCTCTCCACTCCATGAGTAACTGCTGTCTCCCTATATGTTTCCTGAACATGTCAGGCATCCTCTTGCCTCACAGATGGTGGATAACTCATAGGAGCAGGACAGCACAGAGGAGAACAAATGCATATGGATAACATTAAATTAGTGATGTTAAGAAAAACAGCTTCATATAAAATTAGTTAAATGGTTAACGTGTTTTCAAAGATAAAAATAAAAGGTTTTAAGGTTTTGATTTAAATTCCTTGGGTTAAAAAAATAGACCTCATTGTTATTATTATTTTTAACTTTATGCTTTCAAAAACAACTTGACACATTTCACTGCTAGATTTTTCAGAATTTCTGCTAGATTTCCACTTGACATTTATAAGATTGAAGGTTGTCTTAGACAACTTACTGATTCAACTAATGATCTTGCTTCCTCTTCAGTGCAACAGAAAGGGCTATCACATATCTGCACGTTTGTACTGGAGAGGAAAAGAAAATGTTATTACTAAATATAATAAAAAAGGATAGATTACTAAAAAGAAAACCAATTCTAAATACTCCACATTGAACGTATAATGCCAGTTAACCAGGAACTAAATAAATATAAATTAGTACAACTAAAATTACTGTATATTCTTTCATGCAAGGTTACAATATAGAATGTTCCACAGCATAATGATCTCCAGAATTTAAAAAAAAAAAAAAAAAAAGATACCATGAATTCCAATAATTTCTAGGTACATAAAAAAGGCTCTACCACAAGCACGCTTAACCTTTATTGAAGAAAAGAGGAACCACATTTGGCCCAACAAATGATGATTATAAGGAGGAATTTTCTGGCAAAATGAGGTGATTAACATTGTAATTGGCTGTGGAATCCCTTTCTCGGATAGGTACAGAAGATGAGAGGAAATGATATGAACATGAAAACACTGTATTTTCTTATAAGTAGTGAAGTTCAGCAAGGCAAAAGAACAGCAATATCTTCCCAGATTAAAGACTCTATAAAGTTAAAACCTTTTCTGTATTTCTATAAGCATGACAGTATGTATTTCCTACTTCCTAGATGAAAGCAAAGGCATCATTCCTCTGAATCGTATGACCTATTTTTTTTCATTTCATCAAAATGGAAACAAGAGAGGTGGTGAATTAACGCCTAATTAATTTTTAAAACAGAAGGGAAAAGATGAGATCACTAAATGAGAAAAATCAGTAAGTGAAACACACACACATTTTGCCCCCAAGCAGATCTAAGGAATATGATGAGATATTCCTTTGTGAATATGATGGGGTATCGATGATAAAAAGATCTCACTATTTATTTATCTTTTAAATTATATCTGTCTGTAATCTGACACTGGGTATAGAGCAATTATAGTATGTTGTCATTTTGGTTTCTGTCTAGACTCAAAATGTGGGACTTATATTCATCTTGACATCAATAAAATGTGATGAAGTTTGGCATTATCACCTGTATGACTATAACTTTTTTGTATTCTCTTCTCCACAGCTGATGTTTAAATAAGTTGAAACTTGAAAAGGTAGGACCTTATAAGCCAGATGTTTCCCTAATCAAAGTCAGAAAGAAATTTTAAAAGAACTAGACATACAATTAGACCTTAGAGTGTCTCAAATGCTAGTCCTCTGAAGAAAGCATGGTATATACTCAATATGCTACATAAAATGATGTTAACATATAACCTAAACCAAAGTAAAACCTTTCTTGGGAATTCTGAGAAAATGATGGTGAGAGAGCAAAGAGTCTTCTCTAAATAGGGTTGCCAGACAAAATACAGAATACCCAATTAAATTTGAACTCCAGGTAACTAACAAGTTATTTTTTAGTATAAAAGCATATCCAAAATACTACATGAAACATAATTATTTTTTTTTTTTACAAATTGTTCTGAAGTTTAAATTTAACTGGGTATCATATTTTTATCTGAGAAGTCTGTTAACCCTATTTCTAAAGTAGTCCTCTACTCTCAAATTTAAACAAAGCTATCAACAGGAATATGAGAAAAGACAGACAATATTAAAACCAGCACTGTAAGTTTTTAAAATACTGATGAATTTTTTTAACAACTCCAATAAAATATCCTGAAAAATAACTAGTAGAAAACCATGAAAACCAACTGGCTTTGCTATTTTTCCATCGTGGTCAAATTATTAGTATGTCTGTTTCAAGAATGAAATGGGATGGTTTGTACAAATGATTTAGGTGACTCTTGCATGATATAACTATACAAAACATGAAGGATTACAAAGCCCCTTGTTATTATTTCTCCAGTAAGGATCTAACACTTTGGTGTCTAAAAACAGTGCTAACTTCCTCATTGACATTGTTGAATGTTTGAACGTGCATTAAAAGGCATGTTATCAATAAATATTTTTATTTCCTCTGAACTGGCCCTCATGTAAAAATGATTAACTCTCTTTCAGATTTATTTATTGATTCAAAAAATTATTTGTGTACTTTTCTAGATGCTGGGAATACAATATTGAGTCATGGAGCCCCCATGGAGCTTATGATCTTTAAGGTTCTTTTAGCTCTCAAATGCTGCCTACGAGAAGAAAGACAATCACTTAAAGGAGGGACAACTTAGCTGAAGGTGCCTATCTAAATGAGATTTAAAACAATGCCTAAAAAGAATGAGTTATTTTCCGTCTTATAATAAGATAACAAAATATTTTGTTCTAAATTTATAATTGTTATATAGACCCATACACAACCTTGCTGGCCAAAATAAGTAGAGACGATAGTAAAGCAAAGGACCAGCAATACCCAAAATGCTTGAGCACAACAAACCCAAATTACATTTAAAAATAATAAAAAGATATATTAATGGATACATAATAGTAAAAATAACTGATTAAATAAAAAGAAATAGAAATTACCTGCAAATAATAAACAGATATAAAAAAGAAGAAATTTATAGGGCCAGCAATATGGAATCTTAGAAAGGGGAAAATTATTTTCTTTAAAAAAATCTCAAGCAGACAAAGGCCAACACCCAGGAGAATTCTCAAAGTCAGCATCTTGGTACAGATTTGTCAAAGCTTTTCATTCTAAAGCAAAAGAGTCAAGAAAAAAGGAGGCAGAATTAAAGAGATGAGAATGACATTGATTTTGGACCATAATCTTCAGAGTTTGTAGAAGAAACAAAATTGGGAGAGATTTACCCAAAGCTAAAAAAAATTGGAGCTATCACTATATAGAAAGTACCAGATTAAATACACCTTCCTCTGGGAAGGTAAAAAGAAAGAATTTCAAGACCTAAACAATTTACTGAGAATATTTCTTCATTCAGTAAGCAGGTTTAAACTACCTACTATGTGCCAAGTCCTATTACTAAGGGCTAAGATAAAAATTCAATTTGGAGCTTAAAAAATAACAAAACAACTCAAATTCTACATACTAATATGTATAAAAGTGACATGAGAGCACAGGTGAGAGTATAATTAATTCTGCCCAGAAGAAATGAAAACTCTTTGCAAAAGTGATATCTCAACTGCTTCTTGAAGAATGAGCAGGAGTTCATGGAAGAAAGACAATGGGATAGGAGGGAACAGAACATGAGGCTGGAAAGGTAGATTTGACATACTGTTACTATACAGAGGAGTTGGATTAAATCCTATAATCAAAGGGAGCCACAAAAAGTTTTTGAGCGTAAAATGACATAGTCACATTTATAAATTATTTTAAGTGGAAGAATGGTTGCAATAAAAAAAAAATTCTGAGTAAAGAAATGGTAATTGAATTAAAGCTGTTCTATAATTGGAAGAGCACTTAAGAATCAATCAAAACTTTAAAAATTTAGAAGACAAGTAGATCAGAATAAATAATGGTTAATGAAATAAAATAAAGTAAAATAAAACAAACTGGTAAATTAAAGAGTACATTTATGATTTCTTAAAAATAAGATAGAAAAATAAATGGTGGTTGAAGAAAGGGTGAGAAGGTTTGAAGAGTAAAACCAGATGGCAAAAATTGATATTTCTCCTAGAATAGATTTTAAAGTTTTCTTAGTTAACAAGAGAAATAATAAATTTTCTCTGCTAAAATAATATATAGCTTTCAGTGTAAACACTAAGTGGTGATAAAAAGAATAACAATAACAATCTATAAAACATTGGTATAAGGAAGAATTGCTCAAAGCACCAATTAAAGAATTTAATAAATGCAGTGACCCTGGAAACACAAAAGTCACAACCTGGATTGAAAACAACAACACGTATTTGTTGGCTTTATATTATTATTCAACAGTTTACTCCAACAGGTATTGAGTAGCTACTGCATGCCTGGTATTAGGAATATAAAGATGGGTAAGGCATCTTTATTTATTTGCTCTTGAGGAACTTCTACTCTAGGGGAGGAGACAAATAAATTATTTAATGACTGTTGTAAATGCAATGATAGAAGTACACAGGGGCCAAGAAATATTGAGAGGAATGGCATCTAAGCTAGTTTGGGGTAGAGGCATGAGGGAGTTTCCTAGAAAAGGTGAAGTCAAAACTAAGTCTTAAGGGAGTGGGTGTAGCTCAGTGGTTGAGCATCTGCTTTGCATGTATGAAGCCCCAGGTTTGATCCCCAGTACCTCATTAAAAGAAAGAAAGTAACAAACAAAAAAACCCAAATAAGTCTTAAAAGATGAGCAAGAAGTTAGCCAGTAAGAACTGGTAAGACAACCATGGCAAAGGACAGAGAATGAGTAAAGGTCCTAGAGATCAATAAGAGCACGGTGTGTGTAAGGAGTGACAAGTGGTTCTAAGTTGCTGGAACAGGAAATAAAAGGCAAGAAGTGCTGAAAAATGAGGCTGCACAGGTGGCAGGGGTCAAATCTTGGAAGACCTTGTTTGTTCTTCTATGAGAAGAAGTTTGGATTTTATCAGTGGTTCTTAAGCAGAGGCTCATCAGAATCACCTAAAGAGCTAATAAAACATGCTTAGATCCTACACCTCAGAGATTCTAATTCCCTAAGTTTAGAGAAGAGAAAAATGCATCGGAGTTTTCTAACAAATTCCCTAGTAGGACTGATGGGCTGCCCATTGACTGAGAGAATAGTTGTGAAAAATAATGTGGATATCAACTGGACTGAGAAAACGGATTAAAAAATGGTATGTGCTTAAAAACAGAGTGCATTTTAAGGGTTAAGAGGGATAAGCAATTTGTTATGTAAAGGCAAAAGAAACAGAAATTTAAGAACCCTGAATATATTTTATAAATTAGATAGTGATTTAAAAAATGAGAAAAACTGACAGAAATGAGTTAAAATTCTAAAGAGATTGTGACTTTAAATTATCAGATGCATTATGTATATCCTGAAAATTCATAAGCTAAAAAAATTATTTTGTTGATTTCAAAAGAAAATATAGAGGAGGTAGTAGAGTATAGCTGTTAAGAGAGTAGGTTCCGGAATCTGGGTTTAAATCTGGCTTTATTGCTCACTGTATGAATTAGATAGGCTGCTTATATCTATGTGGCCTCAATTTCTCATGTGTAAAATAGAGATAACCATGATACATATCTTAGAGGATTTTTATGAATATTAATTAGATAATATTTTAAACCTATTTAGAACAGTGGCTGCAAATAGTAAGAAGTTCCATAAATGTCAACACTTAGTGTAATCCTTACCATTACCTAGAAGGCTATGGTAAAATGACTTCAGAGATTAAAAATAAAGTTGCTCTCACAGCAAAGACGAATGCACACAGAAGGAATGATATCAGGCTGTAGATAAATTAACTCTAGCTGTGCAGCTGAGGAAACCTGGGAAACATTCAAGTTCCATCAAAGATTAGCACACACTTATACAAAAAGAGGTTAAGTCCTTTTGGAAGGGCTTATCACACTAATATCTGACTTCTATTCCATAAGGAAGAGCTCAGTCTACCAGTTACTGGGTTAGTCAGGACTAGAGGACATACAATTATACCTAGCTCTGTTGCTAATAAATTATATGATTTAAATTAGAAACAATTATCTACATTTTAAGACTATGCTAACAAAAAGAGAATGGTCTAAATAACAGAAAAAACGGACCAGAAGATCAAGGATTTAATAGTGTTTCTTCTATAGAATCTGAAGCTATAAAGCCCAAGCATTTGTGTCATACACAAGATGAACCTTTGCTATAGCTTGAATAAAATATTACTTAAGACTAATTCTTACTCCATCTAATTATTTCATTCATTCTTTAATGTCTCCCTTCCTTTCCAGCCTTTATGCTCTAAGAGGGCAAGGACTCTATTATATTCACAGTGGTATCTCTAGAACCAGTATAATACCTGGCAGTAAATCTTCAATCATATTTTTTGAAATAGTGAGTGGCTTCCCAATTTCTCCTGCTTCACGGAAGGGAGCAATGAATTCAGATAGTACTCTTATCTCCAGAATGACTATGCACTTTTACTCCCAGCAATCAGGTTTTCCAAGAGTCATTTGTTTTGTTTTCAAACTTATGTCAGCTGTACTTTCATATTTTAAAATATGAAAAATTTAAAATCTAAAATATAATTTCATATTTTAGTAGTAATTATGCACATAATGAAATGTGTGTGAAAAGAATTGTTTCTATGAATACTAAGTAGAATGCTCTAAAAAGCCTCAATAAAACCAAATCTACAAACACTTGGATGTCAAACTAGGTGTGGGTAAGACAACTATAAAAATAAGAAAAAAATAACCCTCAAAATCTACAAGGTTTTTAAGTATAAGGGTTTTATGTCATATTACAGGATCTTTAAATTTCTGGTCCAGCATAAGAAACTGAAACCGGAAATCCTACATGAATTATGGATGTGGTTTATAAAAGAAAGATGAGGTAGAACTCCATTGGTGGGACCTACACTCATAGAAAAGTATTAGCCCTATATCGAAACTGGTGAATAAATATACATTTAAATGCTTTAAATTAAAATAAAATGTTTGAATTATGTATGATACTATTGTTTGATTCCCCCTAACTCAATCAGCTAATGATCTAGCTCAGGTTGAATAAGAAGGCTTTTACAATAAGTTATCAGGTAAATCAAATAACCAAATGTTTGCATGTTGAAAATTGCTAATGTTTTTTTATTCCATCTTTGTACTTACCACAATGCATTACAATTAAATGCCTGTTTACTTGTCTAGTATCTCCTGGTAAACTATGAATCCTTTCAGAAAAGAAACCATGGCTAGTTCTTCATTTCTGTAGTCTCAATTCCTAGCTTGTAGTCTCAATCCCAGCACTCAGTAATACCCAATGAGGAGTTCCAGAAGTATATTTTAAATGAAAAAAAAAAAAAAAGGCAATTCACTTTAAAAACAAAACCTGAGATCTGAGTGGTATTATATGGCTGTTTAGTACCAATTAATAATAAAATAACAGTACATAGAGAAAACAAATTCTTACCACTTTATAGCCCCTCCATCACACTTCTTCATAAGCAATGCTTTCCAACATTCATGAGTAGATTCAACAACTTCAAGAGCAAAAGCCTAGTTCCAAATCAAAAATAGACATAGCAATCACAATGTTAATTCTATCACTCACTATGACAATAAAGTCATTAAGAGCATGAATTCTGGAGTCAGGCAAACCTGAGTATAAATTCTGACTTCCTCCCCTACCAGCTGTTTGACTTTGGACATGCTACTTAATTTCACTATGCCTCAGTTTTTTCATCTATAAATTGGAATAAAATAGGGATAATCTAAATCAGGGGTTGGTAAAATAAGGGGCCAAATCCAGCCCTCTGCCCATTTTTGTAAATAAAGTATTATTGAACACAGTCACCCCCATTTATTTACATTATGGCCTATGACTGCTTTAGCACTGCAACAGCAAAGCTGAGTAGTTGTGACAGAGACTGTATGGTTCATAAAGTCTAAAATACTTACTATCTGGCCCTTTACAGAGAAAAGTTTACCACTACCCGATCTGAATAATAAAGCTGTTGAAAGAATAAATAAGATACTCTATGTGAAGTACTTAGCCTAACCTGGCTTATAAGTAAGCATATAACTATTAATTTCATCATCGTTGAAAGTGCAAGTAGTCTAATTGTGCAGTCATTTCACACTGTCCACTGTCTGAAGGTAGTAAATTTCCTTAACATTTTCAAAAATTTTTCTTAGTATGTGTGATGGTTTGAAGCTGTATGTACCCCAGAAAAACATGTTCTTAAATCTAATCCAGTCCTGTGGGTGTGAATCCATTTTAAGTAGGACCTTTAGATGAGGCTACTGATTGGTGTAACCCATGTCAATCTGGATGGGTCTTCAAATCTTAAGAGAATAAAATCTGTACAAAGAGAGAAAAAGCCACAGATGGAGCAACCAGAAGCTGAGATCAACAGAGCCCAGAGAGAAGAAAGAAACCAGGAGATGCCACCAATTGCCTTGCCATGTGACAAGCTAAGGACCAAGGGACCCTGGCAGCGAGTCCCAGAACGCCACAGTCTTGGGGAGAAAGCATTGCCTTGATGATGCCTTGATTTGGACATCTTCCCGGCCTCAAAACCATAAGTTAATAAAGTTTCGCTGTTTAAACCGAACCATTTCACAGCATTTGCGTAAGCAGCCTAAGAAACTCAAACAGTATGAATTCATATGCTGTCTAAAAATGCTTATTTAATAATAGTTATACCTCTTGTCAGATATGTATCAACAAGACCATCTAAGGAAAACTTGCTTTATTATTCCAAAGCAGAAAATTCTTTAGATTTATTCACACATGTTGCTTAAGGAGAGTCTCTATTTATGAATTAGTTTAATACCTCCTCCTCCTTCAAGGACAGCACATTATGATAATGAAGACAATATAGAATCTCAGGAACTGAGATATAACAATATTGAGAAATTTACTTTTCCAAAAAAAAGTTCTCTCAGGTCTACTGTTGCCTGAGATGAAGGAGAATGGCTAAATTCTCAATGAAGTGGTGTTGGGGCATCTACGATTTGTGATAAGAAATTCAAATTATATCGATAATATAAGGAAAGATTTCTAACCAAATTATTCAGATAACTGTGATTATTTAAGAACAAATTTCAGTACATGCTTAAGGAAGGAGACAGGTAACATCTAGATTAAAGAATGGTAGCCATCTTTTCAACCACATTGAGGCACAATTTAATTTTCCTAAATTAGGAACTATATTTTAAACTACAGCAGTTATAAAAACTACCTCACCCTTTATAAATTCATGTCTTGGCAGTTTACTTTGAGGCAGTAAGGGGCCACAACAGTACTATATAAGTTTGAAATGTGAATTATTTCAAACATAAAATACAAGATAATTTTGAGGAAAAAGATAAAAATAATTTATTTTGTAAATTTTCAGTTTTTTATTTTTAAGATAATCTAGGCTAAAATAATAGCGTTATATTTATATTTAATAATCCTAAACAAATCTTAAACCCTCATGATATTAATGTGCCCTTTAAAAAAATACCAGGTCCAACAAATTATTCTATAGCAAAATTCTTATTGTAAATTTTAAGTTTCCATTAACATGCCTTACTTTACTTACAATACTATATTATTTATTAGTACCCATTTAATGTTGATTTATAATGTGTCATATTTAATGGTAAAAACTTTCTAAAAAAATATTCCATGTTTTTGACTTTAACTTTTTGGCTTATTTTTTTCTATTTGTGTCATAGTACAGATACTTTATGGGAACTTTGTGGTATTCTAACAGAAAAATCCTATGACAATAGGACAATCAATTGCTTTCTTAACTAAGAAAAAATTAAGCAGCTTAATTTAGTTACAGTGAAAGAAACATTTAGGAGGGCCCCTATAAATTTATTTGCATTAAGGGTAAGTAACTTCCTCTTCCCTAAAATAGTAAATGGAGGATTTTTCTTCACACACAATTTGCAGAGTTGGACTGATCATGAAATTCCTTCATTTTCTGCGGCTATGAAGGAGATTAGAGATACACAGATACATTTTTCAGCCTCATTAATTCATTTAGAGATCTCTTTGGGAAAAAAAAGTTTAACTAAAAAGAATATTCTAAATATGAAGGTCAATAAATGCACTTTTTTCTATTATGCTACATGAAAACATTCACATAAGAACCAGCCCCACCCCCCCGCCCCAAATTGAAAGAAGTATTGTGCATGTATCAGGAGGTTCATTTTAAAACAAAAATTATTATCTTTACCTTGTTTTTGAATTCTCCATTAAAAGCAAACTGGTTTTCTGGTTTTCCCTCTGGAACCTTATAAATTCTAAACCAATTAAGTGTAGCTTCTAAGTAACCAGGTTTGTACTTCCTGACATCACCAATATCTGTAAGTGAAGAAACAAAAAGACTTTCTGTTAAAAATCAAACTTCATTCCATTTAGTCATAGAACATTGGGCTGAGGGAGCTAGGAAACATGGGGTCTAGTCAAGTCTACCACTAACTAGCAGCATAATTACTTACACGTATTGTATCTCCTCTGGGCTTCTGTATTTTTCATATGTAAAACATTTTTTCATTCTACAAAAATTTATTGAGCAACTTCAGATGCTGTTTAAGTATAGGGGATAAGTAGACGAGTACAATAAAGTAATTTTCCTCAAGGAGCTAAGAAGTCTAACTAACGGAAATAGACAAATAGACAACAAATTGCAATCAAGTGCAATGAGGCTTTTTTTTTTAAAAGATTCATTTTATTTATTTCTTCCCCCATCGTTGTTGGCGCGTCTTCTTTTTTTTTTTTCCTTAGGTGGCACCAGAAACCAAATCCGTGACCTCCCATGTGGAAGGGAAGCACCCAATCACTTGAGCCACCTCTGCTCCCTGCTTTTTTGTGTGTGTTTCTCATTGTGTTTCCTCGCTTGTGTCTCTTTGTTGCATCATCTTGCTACATCATCTTGTTGCATCAGCTTGCTGTCTTGCTTGTTTTCTTTAGGAGGCACAGGGAACTGAACTTGGGACCTCCCATGTGGTGGGTGGGCACCCAATTGCTTGAGCCACATCTGCTTCCCTGCAATGAGGTTTTAACAGCAATTTGTACAATGGTAAAGTCACATAGGAGGGAGCAAAAGAAAGCAGAAAACATCATAAAAGCAGAAGGACTGCCACCAAGCAGACAAGAGGGGGAAAGGCAGAAGGAACAGCACACATAATGTCAAGGAAGAATATTTTAGGAAATACACAGGCAGTTCTGTATGGTTAGGGCATCAGTGTTAGGCAGCGGGGGAGTGGGAAATCCTCTGGAAGGGCCAAGTCATTAAGGATCATATATACTATGCTAAGGAATTTATATGTCATTCTCTAGGCAAAGGAGGGTATAAAGTATGATGTTATAATATCATGATCTGTTTTGGAAATATTAGGCTAGAGGAATGCTGAAGGTGGTACATAAAAAAGAACATCCTAAGGTTTGATGAGAAGGGCTTCAGCATTTATTCACAAAATATTTTACTACGTGTCAGCTACTGCTGTGTGGAGATAGAAGAGTAAATGAAACAAGTCTCTACTTTCACGGACAACACAGTGGGAAGAGACAGACAGCAAATAAAGAAACAAATACTCAATTTGTTAGTGGTGAAAAGTCCTATGAAGAAAAATAATGCAGAGTAAGGAAGACAGAGAATATAGACAGGGCAATTTTAAACAGGGTGGTATCTGGATAATTCATAGACTTTTATAGACAGGGCAATTTTAAACAGGGTGGTATCTGGATAATTCATAGACTTTTTCATTTCAAATTCTGTACTGACTTCCAGGGTTTACTTTTCAGTTCTATTATCACTTAAACAAGTTTAACTATTACATTTTGATGACACTCATTTGAATATAATGAGAAACAGAATCACTATATTAATAACAATACTCCCCTCCCCCCAGAAATGTTCCTAGGGAATGTATTCTTTCCAATAAATATCAATTCAAGATGTTTGAGAAATAACTAAATAAATCTAGAACTCTACTTTTCACCAGACTGGTTTAAGAAAATTTAGTATAGTCCTTTATGAGTATTATAGTATGGCAAATAACAAATAGACTTGGTAGTACTTGAAAAATTAGTAAGTTATAACTAAAAAACAGGAGATGATGTCATCTATAGGGATAATATAAAGATTACTTAAAGTCATCTGGTCCTGGACTTTTCTTGTTGGGAGATTTTTTATTCAATCTCTTTACTTGTTATCGATCTGTTGAGATCTTCCATTTCATCTTGAGTCAGCTTAGGTAATTTGTGTGTTTTGTGTGTTTCTAGGAATTTGTCCACTTCAGCTAGTTTATCTTTTTTGGGGGGGAGGGGAGCATACAAATGTTCATAGCATTCTTTTTTTTTAAAAAATATATATTTAAAGATACTTAAATTACACAAATGTTACACAAAAAAATATACGGACCATAGTATTCTTCTATAATCCTTTTTATTTCGGTAAGGTCAGGAGTAAAGATCCTCCTTTCATTTCTGATTTCAGTTATTTGCATCTTTTCTCACTTTTTCTTTGTCAATCTCCATAAAGATATGTGAATTTTACTGATTTTTTTTAAAAAAAGAACCAACTTTTGGTTTTGTTGATTGCATTGTTTTTCTATTCTCTATTTCATTTATCTCTTACTCTTTGTTACTTCCTCCTTGGTGCTCACTTTGTTTAGTTTGCTTTTAGTTTTCTTGTTCCTCCAGGTATAAGGTTATTGAGATTTTTCTTTCTAATATAAGCATTTACAGCTAAAAATTTCTCTCTGAGCAAAGTCTTCACTGCATCTTGCATGTTTTGGTATGGTGTACTTTTGTTTTCTTTTATTTCAAGGTATTTACCAATTTCCCTCAGGAGGTCTTGTTTGACACAATGGTTGTTTAAAGACTGTATTGTCTAATTTCCATATTTCTGTGAATTTTCCAGTTCTCTTCCTGTTGTTGATTTCTAGCTTCATTCCACTGTGGTTGAAGAAATTAGGTTGTATGATTTCAACCTTTTTAAATTTATTGAGAATTGTTTTGTGATCTAACATATGGTTTAACCTGGAGAATCATCCATGTGCACTTGAGAAGAATGTTTATTCTGCTATTGATGGGTGAAGTCTTCTATATATGTCCATAGGTCTCGTTGGTGTACTACCCATTATTGAAAGTGGTGTACTGAAGTCTCCAGCTATTACTATAGAACTATTTCTTCCTTCAAATCTGTCAATGTTTACTTCTTATATTTTGGGGTTCTATTGTTAGGTGCATATATGTTTATAATTGTTATAGCTTCTTAAGGAAATTGATCCTTCTATCAATAGATAGTGTCCTTCTTTGTCCCTTGTAACAGTTTTTACTTAAAGTTTATTTTGTCTGATAGTGGTATAATCTCTTCAGTTCTCTGTTGGTTATTATTTGCATGGAATATTTCTTTCCATGCTTTCACTTTCAATCCATTTGTGCCTTTGAATTTAAGGTGAATCTCTTGTAAACAGCAAATAGTAGGGTCATGCCTTTTTAATCCATTCTGCCAATCTCTGCTTTTTGACTGGAGAGTTTAATCCATTTACATTTAAAGTAACTACTGATAATACAGGATATATTTCTGCCATTCTGCTATTTTGTTTTTGGAAGTCTTATACCTTTTTTGTCCCTCATTTCTACTATTACTGCCTAGTTTTGTATTTAGTTGATCTTTTGCACTGAATCATAAGTACAAAGAAAAAAATCAGAAAAGTATACAAAGAAGGAAATAAGGGATTCACTACAAAATAAGTCTTTTTTTAAATTTGGTAAGTTTTTAGCCATTATTTCTTTGAATATTCTTTCTCCCCCTTTCTCCTTCTGGGATTCCCATCATGCATATACTGGTATGCATGATGGTGTCCCACAGGATTCTTAGGCTCTGTTCACTCTTCATCATTCTTTCTTTTTCTGCTCCTTGGATGGGATAATTTCAATTGTTCTATCTTCGAGTACACTCATTCTTCTTCTGCCAGATCCAATCTGCTGCTGAAAATGTCTATGGAATTTTAAATTTTAGTTGTTGTTTACAGCTCCAGTATTCCTGTTTGGTTCCTTTCTATGATTTCTATCTTTTTATTAAAATTCTAATTTTGTTTAAATATCCTTATCCTGATTTCCGATAGTTTTTTGTATATGTTTTCCTTTAGCTCTCTGAACATATTTAAAACAGTTTGTAAAAAATCTATATATGCCTTTTAAGTCTAGTTCCCATGCCAGTAAACTGGCAGTCTTTCCTCCTGGTTCTGGGTGCTATACTGTATATCTTAAAGACGTTAATCCTTTGTCCCAGACAGCTGTGGCTTGACCGTTTTCTTAGTGTTTATTTGCCCTGAAATCTGTTTCTGTCTTCAGGAAGTTGTGGGACCAGTGAGACTGTGACGAGCATCCTGATTCATTCTTACAGGCTGCCACCAGACAGACTGGTACAGACAGGCATGCACTCTTATATGTGCATAAGGTCTATTCTGCTTCTTCTGAAACTGAGACAAAGGGCCCACACTAAGCATGCAGGCAGGCTCCATGCTGAGCTGGAGAATGGTTTAGGGAAGAGCAAGCAAAGTTGCCACAAAGTTTTCCTTTTTTTCTTTTAGGAGGTACCAGGGATTGAATCCGGGACCTCATATATGGCAGGCAGGCACTCAACCAATGATCTATATCTGCTCCCCCTATCATTTTTAAGTTTTCTTTTTCTTGAACCCTTTAAGTGTGTTCCAGAGCTCTAAGAAAGGTTTCTGCATGTTTTGTTTGTTGTTCAAATATTCTGTGGGGGATGAAATCCTGGAGCATCTTACTTTGCCATCTTGCTGGAGGGCTTTTTTTTTTTTTTTAGGAGGTACCAGGTATTGAACCCAGGACATGGGAAGCAGGCACTCAAACCACTGAGCTACACCCACTCCCTTGGTGGAGGGTTTTGAGCAAAAGAGTACATGTTTTATGGAGATCTGTTTTTCTGCTGTACGTGGAAAAGCCTATATAAAGGAAAGAATGGAAGTAGGAAGTCCATTAGGAGGCTACCGAGAGCATATAGATAGGCAAAATATGAGTGTCTAGACAAAAGTAGCATAATGATATATGGTCAGATTTTGGGATATATATAGAAAGCAGAAATGAGAGGAATTTTTGATGGATTAGATGTAGGATATGAGATAGAATATGAGAAAGGAGGCAAGGATGACCCTAAAGTTTTCAATCTGAAAAACTGACTGGATAGTTACCATTTACTAAAATCAGGCAAACTGAAGAGAAGATTTAAGGATAAAAATTCAAAGAGTTCTATTCTGAAATTTTTAAGTTTGAAATACAGATGTTGAGAAGAAAACAAGATAGCAACGCTGGGGTTCAGGAGTGAGGTCACAGATAAATATATAAGTTTAGCAGTCATCAGCAGTTGGACAGTATATAAAGTATTGGTACTAGATTTGATCTTCCAAGAAGGGAATAAGGACTAAGAATATATCTGAGCAATGACATTTGGAACACTCTAGTATTTCATAGTCAGAAAGATGAGGAATATCCCTTAGAGGAGACTGATAGGACAAAAAAAAAACACATAAACAAAAAAACAGCATCTTCCAGAGGATTTAAAGAGAAGCCAGACGCTAACAACAAAAAATTCTAAATGTCCAGCATACAAAACTACTCAACATACCAAGAAACAGAATAAGGTAACCATGAAAAAGACATTCAAATGATGCCAGCTCCAATATAACCCAAATGCTGGAATTATCAGTAAAAGACTTTAAAGCAGCTATTTTAACCATGTTCCAACAAGTAAAGGTAAACACTTATGCAATGAATGGAAAAATTGATGATCCTACCAGAGGAATAAAAACAAATGGAATTTAAAACTAAGATATAATATCTAAAATAAAACATTTACTGGATAGGTTCAAAGGCAGAATGAAGGTGGTAGAGGGAAAAAGACTGTGAATTTGAAGACAGATCCTTGGGAATTATGAAATATGAAGAACGGAGAGAAAAAGATTATGATACAATACCAAAAGGATATTGCGGTCCCAGGAGGAAAAACATTGTACCAAAAATGAAGAAATAGAGCCTGAAAATGTCTTAGAAGTGGTGAAAACATAAACTTACAGATTCAAAAAGTACAGCAAACTCCAAACTGGTAAAACAGACTGAGAAAACCTGCCCAGATACATCCTAACCAAACAGCTGAGAAACAAAAAAAATATGTTGAAAGCAGACAGAGAACATTACATATATGGAAACAATTCAAATGTCTGCCTGTAGATATCTCATCAGAAACCATGGAGATCAGAAAACAGTAGACTATCTTAAAGCCCTGAAAGAAAAGAACTGTCATTCTGAAATTATAGATTCAGCAAAAATACCTTGGTTGAGTGCCTGCTTCCCACTTGGGAGGCCCCGGGTTTGGTCCCCAGTACCTCCTAAAAACAAAACAAAACAAAACAAAAACAAACAAACAAACAAATGAAAAAACCAACTCAGGGGAGCCAATGTGGCTCAGTGGTTGAGCGCCGGCTTCCCACATATGAGATCCAAGGTTCAATCCCTG
>JAQZBX010058150.1:0-17801 GCA_029593785.1 Cabassous unicinctus
AAAAAAAAAAAAAAAGAACTATCTTTGATAGTTTGATTTGTTTTATAGTTAAGAAAACAGACGTTCATCTCTTGGGCAAGTCACCTAGAGTAGTAACGGCATTAGAATCTGAGCCGGGATCTTGCCTAACTTCAAAGCACATGACCTTGCTCTTTAGCCAAAAGCCACACAGCTCCCTTTCAACCAGAATGCATTAACTCATTGGCATCCCAGAGGAATCCCACTCTCACCTTGTCTTCCTAATGGTCCTGCAAACAGTACATCCCATATCTACCCCTTTCTACGTAAAGACAGAATTACCCACCACTGGCAGCCATGGCCTCTAGAAGTTCTAAAGTGGCCAGGTTTCTCTTTGGGGCATAAAATGTCCTAATGACTAAGGATAGAGAGCTAATTTTTTAATCAAAGGAAAACATACATGGAGGCTTAGCATATGCTGGATATTGTCAGATTCAGGGTCAATTTTCTTAACTTATTCTCTTCCCCTGCCCTTTCCCCCTTTTCCAACCCAATAACACACACTCACACAGTCCCCTCAGCAGGGAGTTGGCTAGATTTTTTTTTTCTTTTTTTGAATAGGACTTATATTTTCCTCTGGATGAATCTGAGGCCATGAAAATTAGTACAGGGCAAATTCCAGCTGTGCTCTCTCACCCTTTCTAAGGACTTTGTTTCATCTAATTAATCCTTTTTCAGGAAGGGTAGAGCCGTAGGATAGAGCCAAGAGGCAAAACATAACTGATGAAAATTTTTGGAGAAGTAGAAAGGAAGGCCCAAAGCCAAAACAAAAAGGGTATAGAAACAATTGACAGCAGGAACTGAGACTCAGAAGGCAAAGAGTAAGAGAAGTGGCTAAACAGGTGTCAGATTCAGAGCTTGGCTATGGGGCTCCATGGGCCTGGATTTCAGTCCCTGCTCTCCCAAGCAGTAGCTGTTGATATGCTCATTTTTCATTACTTTTGAGGAGGGGAGGGAAGAAAATATAAAGGCAGTGAAATTGCTGAGAGGAGGGAGCAAAAAATAGTAAGCTGGAGGAAAGCTACAGTTTAGGAAAGGGGAGAGGAAGAAAAGAAAAAGCAAAAATAGACATTAAAAAGATAATAAATATTTTATTAATATGTATCAATAAAATTTATTTGTTAAAAAAAGATGGTATAAAACGGCAGTTATACACAGTAATGAGAAGAGGAAGCTGCAACCAAATTAGGAAAAAAAGGAGAAGTAAAATAATTGATTCGGGAAACGAATTGTGGCATGAACTGAAAATTAAATGTCAGAGCCGCAGCCTGCAGCCCAGTTAGCTAGCTGGGACCATGACCGAGCAGGCTCCTGTCCCTCCTCTGACTGGCCAGGACTGCACAAAGTGCACAAAGCCCAGGTGAGGAAGCTGGCAGATCTCACCCAATCAGGCCTTTTAAGCTGATAAAAGCGTGTGATAAAAAACAAACTACACAAAAAAGCGAAGAGAAATGAAGATGCACTGGGGCAGGGACACTGAACTGTATCTACCTGAAGTTAATGGGAAATGAGAAGCCACAATAAGGAAGAAGACACCAGAATTGAAAGGAAAAAAAAAAAAGCAAAGAACATAAAATATATTTGCAAACAAATGGCAGGAAAAAAACGCGGGGAGGGGAAGTAGACTAGCAGGAAGAAACTCAAGAAGTAGAATCACCAAAGAAAGGTAGTCTAAGGGAGAAAAAGAGAAGAGGAAATAGAGAGCAATAAGAAAGAAGCAAATTGAAATAAGACCTGGTATGGGATAATTCAGATGTGAGTCCCAGCTCTGCCTCAAAGGGACAACAACTTAAGATGGGGTCATTTGACCTCTCTGAGCTCCTATTTCCACCTGCTTAACTCAAGGGGACTGGATTTGATGATCCAAGGGCCCCTGGGGCCTCCTCAGAACACTATGAAAACATCTCTCCCTGAATGTAGCCTCCTTAGTCTTTCCATTTTTGTTACTGATCTATGGGTCCTGATTCCAGGGGTAGAAATAACTCTGAGGAAGTGAAAAGCAAGAGCAAGAATAGTAGAGCAACATGCAGCACACTCTAGACATGAGAGAAACAAATGGATAAAGAACAAGAAAGGACATTCATATGAAACAAAATAATAGCAGTTTTCTTATTGAGCTGATACCAACTACGTAGCAAGTACCATGCCAACGAAAGCTATCTTTTGTTGTTATTACATATTTATTTTATCTTCATACCTTTCATTTCCAAATGAAAGTTTTAAAACAAAAATATGGCACTAAGTGGGCAGGAGAAAGCATGAGAATGAATATTTCAGGGAAGGAAAAATAGAGCCACATGCCTAGAATGACTGAAAACTAAAACAAAAGTAATCTCAGGGAAAAAGTCATCGAAGATCCTGTGGAGAAAGACTTTCAAAGCAAAAACAGACAAACACACAAAAAAAGGCCTAATGCATTAAATAGAGAAGGATCTCACAAAAGGAGAAAACAGAAGCTTGGCAACCAGTGTGTTGCAAATGCGGCACTGCTGCGGCTGCCCAGCCATGACGTCAGGCCATCTCGTTCTCAAATAATAATTAAATAAATAATATTAGTAATTATCTTTTTAGATGGGTTGTGACAAAGTTTGGGAAGTGTTGAAATATCAAACTCAGGAAGAGAGAAGTGGCAAAGAGCCACCTATAAAAGCAAAAAATAAAGGAAAATTCATAAGAGAATAATCAGAAAGAGATAGCAGCCGGTTATACTCAAAATGTACAGGAGGTGGGCGGCAGAGGGAGGAGCAGGAAAACAAATCTCCCTGAACAATGTGGTGCTAAAAATAGATGATGAAATACTTATTGTTTGGACTGGAAAGACTCATAGGTTATGACAGGACTTGACCATGAATTTTGCAGTTTTCTTTGTAGAGGTCTCTTTCTGCTGGAGTGTAGGCTTATGGCTTGTGAGACTGTAGCAGGTCATCAGTGGATTTCTATCCCCATGACAGTGTCTGCTAGGGTGTAGGCATGTGATTTATGTTTGTTGACTGAATAAGAGAACTGATGAATTTAGTTTGAATATTCCTTTCATGAATGTCCAGAGAGGCAAATGGAAATATAGATGGTTAATGACCAAATGCCAGGTGGAAGGAGATCCCAGGTGTCCTGGCTGCCAGTTCAGAGCTCATTACTCCTCCTCCACTATCTTTCTTTTGCTCCATGCATCCTACCAAGGAACATAAACAGCAACCTGCTGGGAGCATGGGATGGCCTAGGAGGTAAGGGCCAGCTCCACCAGTCCCGGCTCTCTCACTCTCTGGGCAACTCAGGAAAACCATTTCTGTCTATGTCCCAGTTTTCTCCTCTTTTAAATGTTGTGGGTGAATCAGATCATTGATGTGACTTCTCAGATGAAAGGAGTCACACAAAATGCAACCCCACCTCATGGAAAATCTCTGGGTTAAGTGTGGTTTTCAAAGGAAATCTTGAATATAAACCAACATCCAAGACTTCTCATACTGACAATCCTTATGAGCATCAATTGTGTGCACAACATAATTTTTTTGAAATTTCTGATCAGAATTTAAAAACAGATTTTCACACAAAGAAGAGACCTACACAGTTCTGTTTTATGAATGCTGACTGCTCTTTGGAAAGTGGCATAGACTTTTCAGGAAGGTGATTCTTGAAGGATTTTAATTAGTTATCTGAGTGCGTATACACAAAAAACTAGTCTTTAGTTCCTGGCTAGTCTTAAATCAAGAAACCAGGTTTTGGCCTTGCTGTCTTTCTTTAGGTCTGTTTACGAGAATAAAGGTTGTGCTTTCAAAAAGGGAAAAATTCTAACCAAAAACACTGGTGAAATTTTGAATGTAAAAACTCTGATTTACATTTGTGACTGATGGAAACAACTCCAAACCTGTACTCGGCAGGCAGGGGAAAGGCCAAAGCACTGCTAAGAGGACATTAAGGGCGTGCGTGCCTAGTTCTGTCTTCCTCTCCGCCCTCCCTTCACCTTGCTTCTGCACCTCCACAACTTACACAAAGGCCCCAAATAGCTTTAGATAAGCAAATACTTTTGCCTAGAAGCTACTCTTCTTTCAAGAGCCAGCTCCACCGGTCCCAGCAAAACTACTTCTCTAATTCTGTCTCATCCCCATGCATACGTAATTAAAAAAAATTTTTTTCCTCTCCAAATAAAAGATGCATTATTTATATTTTAATTCTCCCCCTCCCCTCTTTGTGACAGACACACAGTGCCTGTTACAAACTCCTGAAGGGAAGAATTCAAATAATCTATTTCTAGATTGCAAGTAAAATGATTTGCGCTTTCACCTAATTCCTTAAGGAAAGATCCACGGATTTCTAAACAGTGGCCTGATGTTGTCTTGTGGAAGCACAGGAACCATCATTGCATTTTTTTAAAAAAAAAAGTCTTATAGTTCGTGATACACTTACATATACATCACATTATCTGATGTTCTGATAAATTTTCAGGGAGAGATATTACTGTTCCCTAGAAATAACACATTGAAGGCTAGAGAGTTTATCAGGCCCAAGATCACACAGATGGTAAGAAACAGCAGCTGTGGCTATAATCCTGTGATTCTAATTCTTAATTTAAGGCTCTTTTGCTACCCAAAGAAAGTTCCTCTACTCCTTTTCAGTAAATATAGAAGAGAGAGAAATGGCTTCTTTCTTTCATATAAGCATAGAAAGGATTTCTCTCTGTCTTTTTTCTTTGTTCAGTATGATCTTACTAAGGAATAAAAGGTCCTAAGAGCATTTATGTTCTCAACCCCTTCCTAATCTGGAGCGAACGGATTGAGAGACAGATTTAGTGCCCAGAGCACTGACAGCTCTCTGCTTGTATCTGGCTGTCTTTGCCCCTGTCTTGTGCATTTGACCTGATGTGTCTTGGTTCAGACAAGCCAACCTTACTTTTCCCATCCATGAACTGTATTCACAGCAGGGGATACTGTACAGGATACAGTCTGACTCTGTGAATGCAGATCGACTGGAGGCAGGAATCTGATTTTATCTGATTTCCTTTAGAAGGGCTTAAGAGTAGAAAATGATTCTTTTCTGAAGGGAGGGAGGCCTCTATGAAAGTGAGTGCCTAATGGGGGTTAGCAGAAGAATGCAATGGATTCAGTCTGAATGGACTGGATCAAGTACAGCAACCCCAACCAAGGAGCACTTACAGCTCGGGAATCTCCCCCTCTCACAGAGGTCAAGCTGTGTGTGTGTGTGTGCAGTGTAAGATATGTTAAATACCTTGGACTCACTAAGAACACTGAACACTGAAAAGCAAGAGCTTAAAAAATAGTCACTTTGGACAAGAAATTTCAAGAGGAAGATGAAGTACCTCCCTACCAAGAAACCGTGAGTCCTTGATGTCCCTACTTTCTGAGGAGCAAACAGATTAACTGTGTTTCCAGTGATCTCCTGGGATGTTCACTGCCTTCTGCTGCTGGTGCTGCCAGGAATAAGGAGTGAGGTCTGCCAAATCCAGACCAGATTTTCATTTCTTCCCCCTGCCAACCTTTTCCCAAAGGCTAAAGGAACCAATTGAAAGTTTACTTCCCTCCTACTCTCTGGTGGGAAAAGCAATCAGGCCATTTGAAAAGGTCAAAGGGGAAAGGCTGGTCCCTAGGGTCTGAGGGTGGGGAAAGGAAGAAATTTGGCAAGAACACTAGTCCCTTAAAAATTTGGATGGGGTTTTGTTCTATTCTTCCAAAATACCCATTTCTAGAGACAGCCTCCCCTGTTGCAAATCTGCCACTTCAAACATGAAGAAACAGGATTGCTCTTAATCCCTTAAACCTTATCAAAGTAAAATCCACTCACCAGCAGCTGCTCCATTTTCGCTTTCTGGGGACTGCTTGTCATCTGTGTTCTACCACAAAACTCATGGTGGTGCCGTCAAAAGAAGGGGGGGCAATGATCCGTGGCCCCAGGGGCTGCGAGGTGATGCTGATGACAGGCTTGCCGTGCAGCTGGGCGAAGCCCTTGGCCCCCACGAGCTGGGAGGTGGCTGCTGGGGTGGAGGAGGAAGAGGAGGCGGGAGACTGACCAGAGGCCATGAAGTATGGGACCTCGGTGAATGTAGCAGCTGCCTCTTTGCTGGGGGTCTCTGCTGCTATGGGGGAAAGCTCACTGACCCCTGGAGTGTGGGCAATTGGCGTGGGCTGCAGGGCATTGGTGGGCAGCACCGTGGGCAGAAAACCAGGGTAGATCATGTAGGTGGGTCCATAGGCCCCAGGACTTAGGGCCAGGGGAGGCACGGGGAGGGACATGGGAGCCACTGCCTGCTGCTGGGAGGTCATGGGCACGTCCACATACTGCCCTGTCTCAGGGTCAAACAGTCTCCGCGTCATGGGCTGTACTGGTGTGTCCACTAGGTAGTACTGGCCAGTTGTCACATCCAGAAGCATCTTGCGCTGGGTCTGCTGAGGCTGTGGCTGCTGGAAGGGGTCTGTGGGGACTGGAGCAGGGCCTGCGGGTGCTGGGGCAGGCATGCTAGGCGGGGAGAAGCAGAGGACCTGGGGCTGGCCCCCCTGCAGGGTGAAGGGCAGTGGCTGCTGGTGGTAGATGGCAGTGGGGGGGTGCTCTGGACTCTGTGGCCCTGTGGGGGCAGCTACTGTCTCCCGGGGGTTGTCAGGCTTGCTACGCCAGGCTGGCCGGCTGGTTCCGCTGACCTGGGAACCTTTGGGACTACTTGGGACCTGACTGCGGGCGCTCAGTGGGGGCAAGTTGCACAGAGTGGCAGCTGAAGAAGCTGGGGGACCCTCCCTGCCAGCCCCAAGCCTGCCAGGAAGCTCCCCGGGGGCAGAGTTCCCTTTGACAGGGATGGTCAGATAATTCTCACAGTCACTATTGCCCTTCTCCAAACTGCTTTTCCTGTTGGTCACCTCCAGAGGTGCCCGGGTAGCCGGAGAGATCTTGAGGGACCGGAGTCCCTGCGATTTGATGCCCTTTGCCACTGGAGCAATCTCTGGAGAAGGCACTTGTGGGAACTTGCCAGCGACGCCTCCTGTTTTCTGGGTGCTGCTAGCACTTACTACGAACACGTTTCGGTTGCTGGGGAGCGGTGGGAGGGGCTGCAGAGGCTGTGTTCTCTCCACGTCCTTGTGGACCGGGGGAATATAGAGGGATCGCGGCCTTTCCCTGGCCAGGTTCTCAAAGGCGGCTGCCCGGGCAGACACGCTCTCAGTGCTAGGGTTGGAGTTTCTCCGCTGCAGACGTTCTACGGGTGCCCCACGCAAGACCACGCCGCCCTTGATCCCTGGGCTCCGCTCTTCCACCTCCCCCAGCCGTTTGACTAGCTTGTCAGTGTCCCCCTCGGCACTCCCTGCCCCTTCCCTCTCCTCACTGGCAATGAGCGACAGGACATGGCTGTCTGTCATCATAGGTAAGGGATCGCTTTTGCGCTTCCACTCGTTCCTGTTGAAGCTGTACAGCTCTTCCATGGACCTCACAGCAGCGGTCAACTTCTCCAGGGCATTCCGGGCTGGCTTTGGTGCTTTCCCTTCCTCCTTGACCTCCTCATCCTTGGGCTTCTCTGGGTGCTTCTGGGCGGAAGCCTTGGAGACAATCTTGAGCACAGGCAGGTACGAACCCTGTTCGGGCTTATTGGGTGCAATGGTGGCCACGGGCAGCCTGCCAGATGCCCTGTGAACCAGGACTGTCCCTTCCGGGGAGGAGGAGCTCAGAACCCTGCCGCTGCCACCTTTGCCCACGCTCTCCCTTGACTCTCGGTCCATGCTGTCCTCCCTCTGGTTCACGAGAGCCTGGCACGTAATCACCATCGGGGATAGGGATCCAGATCCGCTAGCGGCAGCTGCCATCTGCCTGGGTTTGATCCCAGTCAGCCCCTGCTCTGGGGTAACACTGCCCTTGTCACTGCTATCCCCTGACCCTTTGATGAGTTTCCTGACATCCCTCACCTGGTGGAGGGGCCCTTGAACCTTGGATTTGTCTCTGATGTCTCTCACCTGGAACTGGGGCACTTTTTCCAGGTTGTCCCCACGTAAGAGTTTCTGCTGGGCCCTGCTGTTGTCCTCGATGGTCTTGAAGAGGTTGGAGCCGCTGCCACTGGCCAGCTTGGGTGTGAGCAACTTGGCAATGTTGAAGTCCAAGCTTGGCTGTTGTACACTCCCCAGGCGGATCTTGATTTCCGGAGCCTTGGGCCTGATGACTGCCGTGGAGGTGGCTTGGGCAGCAGGGTACTTGGTGGCCTGCTTCCCTGGCTGCTTGTCCTTGTGTGTCTGCTGGATATTGGGAACAAAGAGGCGAGACATGATGGTGGACTTGCTGGCAGAGATCTCCCCAAGGTCAGCTCTCCAGTCGCCGCCTTTGGGGAGCTTCAGCTTCTGGATGGGGGCTTTCTCTTCACGCTTCTCGGCCTCTTTTTCCTTCCATGACCGGAATGCGCTGTTCTGACTACGGAGGAAGATGCCCTTAACAGTCTCGGAGGCACTCTTTTTAATTTCACACACTTCTTCTGTGTGTCCATCTGCAAAATTCCTGCCAGAGACTGCATGACTTTCCCGAGGAGCGCTGGCTTTGAAAATTGGGGATTTAGTCTCGGTCACAGACCCCTCCCCACCGGCATCAGACACACTGACCACGGTGTACTCAGAGCCAGCCTCTGAGTGGCGAGAACTCTGCCTCTGCAAGCCCCTCTCCCGCCCCTTCTCACTCCCAGGAGAGCCCTCTTTCTCCCTGGAGCTGCTGGGGAGGTTCTTGTGGGATGTGTCAGTGACCTCTCCCCTCTCCATTTTGAACTCGTGTTCCCGCTGCATCTTCTTGGAGATGACATTTTTGAGCAGGCTGGAAGCAAACGTGGACTTCTTCTGGGGGGCTTCAGCTCGGAAGGCAGGCTTGCTGCTTTCAGAGACCTCGGAACCATCATCGGTGTACACCGACCCGGGGCCCTTGTTGGAGCCTTTGGTGGTCCTGCCTGGCCCAGCAGCTGAGCTGGCTTTGCTCTCACTGTGTAAATTCAGAGGCTCCAGCAGGGTGATGACGCGAGAGCCCTTCTGGACCTGCTTCTGGAAGCACAGGGGTGTCTCCACATGCTTGATTTCCCCCTCAACTTTGCTGACTACAAACTCCAAGGCCTTGGTCTGGGACTTCTTGGCTTGGATGTAGAGCTGGTCTGCAGTGGGCCTGGCCCCACCACCCTTCCTCAGACCTGCAGCCACAGAGGCTGCACTGCTCCGGAGGAGGCTCTGTTCCACCTTGGCTCCAACACCCCCGCATTTTAAGTCCAGGAAGGTCGACCAGCGCCCGAAACCAACTTCGGAGAGTGTGGTGGAGGACTCCCGGGAGCTGATGTTCAGAGCCTCAAAATAGGGGTAAGCAAGGCTCCGGAAGGCGCGGGAGGTCAGGTTACGAACCTCTTTGTCTGCATCGTCCAGCTCGCTCACGGCACTGGAGGCTCCACTGGAGTAGTCCACCAGCTCCTTCGCCCGGATGGCCCCACATCTGGTTTGCAGGCGAGCAGGGACAGCGATGAATTTCTTTGCATGGTCCTGAGCCACGGCTGCAGCCGAACCTTGCTTCAGTGAACTTGAATTGTGTTGGGCAGCTTTAGAGATGCGGAGGCTCATGTCGCCTTCATGCTTGGCAGCATAAATAATGTTTTGCTTTGCATGCACGTTGCTAGGCTCATTTATAGCCCGGGAAGTCGGTTTGATTGATAGGAGGATCTGGCTTGCTGCACTCCCACAGCTGCTCACGGCGGCTGCTGCCCCTGAAGCCGCCTCCGGAGGCTCCGGCAAGGGCTTGCACACAGTGGCAGTGCCAGGCCCAGTGGGTGGGGGAGTGGGGTCACTGTCAGAGGGGCCGCTGCCCACTTCTGTGCTGCTCGTGTTGGGGCCGCCGCTGCCTGCGCTGGTGCGGGCCTGGTCGCTGCTGGTGGGGCTGGGCGTCCGAGTGGCGTTGGTGCTGGGAGTGGTGCTGAGGTAGCAGCTGTTGTCGTCATCCTCTTCAGTTGGGGTGGTGACGTCCCCTGGGGTCTCGTCACTGCCACCAAAGGAAGCATAGTCCACGAACGAGTAGATCACGTTGTTGTCCTCAAAATCCCAGCGGGAGGCCAGCCCCACGTCAAAATCCATGTCCTGCTCCACCTCACTCAGCTGGATCTCATGGGTTGTGATGTAGTGAGCCTCCTCATTTCTGGGGGGGTCCCTGCTGCCCTGGGACTTCGCAATAATGTCCCTGCACTCTGTCCCATCTCCTCCTCCCCCACCTCCCCCTCCTCCTCCACCTGCTTTTTTCCCTCCTTCTCCTCTTCCAGGCTGGCAGCTCACTTTGCTCCCACCATTGTCACTCTCAAAGCCTAAGGATGAAGAGGAGGTGGCCAGAGCCCCTGTCGATGTGGTGGCATCATCCATTTTCGAAAGGCTGTCCTCCTCTGCTTTGTCCACAGGGGAGGAGGAGGATGAGGACAAGGAGAAGTTGCCGGCCTCATCAGTGCAGGAGAGCTGGGATCTGGAGAGTTCAGAGGAAGCAGGATTCTTCTGGGGCATTGGAGTCTTGGACCCTTGACCTCTGAGTTCATCTTGGGCTCCTCTGGCTTTCTCCGTGGGGCTCCTGGAGGCCTTCCGATCCCCTGGGCTGGGCTCCAGAGTAAGTTTCATGGTCCGCGGACTCTGCCTCTGCACTCCAGCTGAAGCACACATCTCGACATATTTCGCTTCTCGCTGGGAGGGAGCTGAAGCCTGGGGAAGTGACCGCAGCTGCTGCTTTAGCTCTTGTCTGTCTTGAGCTCTGCTCATCCTGTCCGCCGCCTCCGACAATTTGACCTGCGACATCAGCTCAGGAGTGGCGACTTCCATTCTGAGACCTTGTCCAGGTTTCAGCGACAGGATGAGGCAGTGGTGAGCACTGGGGCTGTCTTCGGTCCCTCTCTTACCCTGGAGGGGCTGCAGAGTTGCCCGAAGCAAAGTCCCACGTGCCTGGACTGGCCCCAAGGCTGTAGGCACCACTGCCACTGCTTCCACCACCTCCAGGTGCTTCAGCCTGCGTGACGGGGCTGAGGCAAGCCTGAGGGAGGTGGGAAGGCTCCTGCGTGGGGTGGCAGAGGTGGTCTGTGGCCAGGGGGCTGCTCTGGCCGAGACCGTGGCCAGTGTCCTGTAGCGGAGCTGTCCTGCACAGTTGTTTCCCTGGCACTGTCGGCAGCTTTGAGCCTGAATGCCATCGGCCACGGAAGGAGCAGCATCTGTAGAGTGACTCTGAGACTCCCAGAAATGAAGAGAAAGCATGTGCTGTTTCTTGTGAAGCCTTGTTCCTTTCCTGGATGGGACGAGAGAGGGTCACGTCATTCCAGAAATATTTTTAGTGTCCCTGCCCTAGTCGCACCGAAACTACACTTGAGGGTAGAAAGAATAGGCTCTAAAGGGATGGGGGATAAAGGTGGGGGTGGAGGAGGCACGTGGGTTTTAATTCAAATCAACAAAACGTTCTATATAATTTATTATAAAGATATCTATTAAGTATGAAATCATTCCTTACTCACTGCCATCTTTCAATTGCAAGCCCCTGATTAAGTGAGTCTTCTCCCTTGTTCTTAAAAAATTCAAATTCTTCATTGCATTTCAAATCAAGGACAGTCTGGAAATATTTCAGAATTTTGCTTGTAAATATAGTAGCTTTATGTTCACCTAGAAATCAATTCACCTTCTTTCTCTTTGGATAGCCAAATCAGATGAGCTCTCATAATAAAACTTTTTATAGGAATAAAATATTCCATCCCTTTTCCCTCACAGTTACACTCTATGAAACATAATTTATTTGCTTCAAAATAGGAAGTATCTTTTCTAGAATCCTTACTGTGTTGTTCAAAGTAAAACAATGCAATTTTCAAAGACCTAAAACCTTATGCTTTGAATAAACTTTCACCTATAGTCGCTGAAAAAGATCACACAGGGCCAAAATTGATACTACTTCAAATCCCTACAATATCCAAGAACTCTCAAAAAAATAAAAATTTCCCTAAGGTTGTAAAACCGTGACAAGACAATAAGCCCCCAATTAAATATAGCCTCAGCTGTAGACCCGCGATTCGGATTACGCTGGCCGAGTTCCAGCCCTGCAGGGCATTGAGTCAAAAGGCACGAAAGAACAACGAATACACTTACCCTTCTTGAGTACAGTGCGGCTTGGAGGGAGGTTCAGGGAGGGAAATGTGACCCTCTGGCATGCCCCATGGAGATGGAGCCAAGATCCCGGTTCACTGGCTCTGAGGTGCAGCCATTTCAGGCAATTCAGTATTTGTGCAAATCAATTTGCCAGGCAACCCAAGATGGGGGTTCTGCGCCGGCCCTCCTCAGAGCACTAGCATCCCTTGAGCACTAGCAGTGGGCACCCATGACCCTTGATTTTGATGAGTTCTGGCCCTCATCACCTGCTAAGCCCAATTCCACCACTATACATAGACTATGTGTCACTTACACCCAGTGAATAAAGCACTATTTTAAACATCCACATTTGTGAGGAACAAAAATAACACCATCAACCATCCCTTACAAAACGAATGCCACCCCCACGCAGAAAAATGTTCCTTCCTCCGTGTCCGCATGTGGGCAGGTATGGAGTAGGAGCCCGCTAACAACTGAGGGACCCACCTTCTCATACTTGGGAAGCGACAGCACAGCCCTGCCATTCTCCCCACCACAACACCCTCCTGCTTGCACCGCTTCCATTTAAAAGCCTGGAAATATCAAGAATCACCATGCGGATAGAAAGCCAGAAAGCCAGGTGAAGACAGTAAAAGAGAAAGGAACAAAGAAACAGGGAGAGAGGGCGGGGATGAAAGAACAAGGAGAGAGAAAGAGAATTTCATGGCATGCTAGATTAGCAATGAACTTTTTAATTATGGAGAACCATGTTTAATGGCACAAAATCTTAGATGCTTAATAATATCAATAATGATAATTACAACTAACACTTAGATAGTGCTTACTACGTGCTAGGCACTATTCTAAGCACTTTTTAATTTACATATATTTTATTCAATCCTCAACCTCATGAGTTCGTTGCGATTATTATACTCATTTTATAAACAGGAAAGCTGAGGCACAGAATTTAAACCTAGACACTTTGGCTCCAGCGCTTGGACCTTAACCACTATGCATTCTGCCTTGCTGATTCCCACACTCAGAAACTGTGTCTACATGGTACCCTGATGCTCGATTAGAAGGGAACAATTTATCCCCTAGGCAATTTCATCATCATGACCACAAAAGACTAAGGAATCACTTTTTTTTTCCCCATATTCTCAACCTTGTACAGATCACTTATGCAGGGATTAAGAAATACGACCCTATAAATAAAATGAAATAAAATATGGTTGACTCGTCAGGCAAACAGAGTATTTTTAGTGCCCCATTTTAATTTTGCTCTGAGGCTGACTGTGCCTTGGACAATAAACCCTGAACCTTGCCTCAGGGATTTTGAGGCATACCTACCCCATAGCTGAATAGATATGAAGAAGGCAGATTCTCTGCCCATCAAAGTAATTATAAGGAGGAATTTTTCCAGAACTTTTCATATGGCCCCATCTGTTATGAAAATTCAACAGATTTCAACAGTTTCTCTTGGAATTGGCAAATTACAAAATTGGATGCCCAGCTGCAGGTTAAAGCATAATTACTTAATGCCTCAAGTTCTATGAAACTACCTCCAAAGTCTTGCTTCCTCCAGAAAGTACAGTCTTAGCCAAAACTCCCCATGAGACAAAAGAGAGGGTTTCTATAAAAGAGGTACTTACCACCAAAATATCTGTGTGGCTCCTTTACCGCCTCTATCAAAATAAATGTCAATGTAGGAAAAAATTTGAAAGGAAATCTTTTCCAAATAAAGTCAATTTCCAAAAAGTAGAGTTTAATTCAAACTACAATTTTTATTTAAAACTCAAACAAATCAATAATTTGGTGTAGGAGATCTCTATTAAAAAATAAACAAAAAATAACCAATTGTAGGTTATTGTAAAGATATTTAAGAAGCCCAAACTGCCTGCTTTTTGATATTTTTCAGAGTCCTGGGTCAGTATATAAAAGTGGAGACTCTCAATTGAAATAATTTGAAGTTATCTGTTGGTCACAGAGCTTTTATTCCTTAATATGACTACAGTTATTATTTTTTTGTAGATGAACTCAGTGATTGCCTACCTGATCTCAACTCTTGAGCAATGAACAGTGACTAATGTCACCAGCATTAACCAGTGTGAAGCAGGCACACTTGTTAAACAAGGCAAGGTATATTCAGCTGATAACTTTATATGGGAATTCAGAAAGCAACAAAGGAAATGATTCAGTGTCATTATTTTTATCTCTGCAGAGAAGGTTTCTTAGCATTCCCTGCAAGTCTTGTCAGCTGTATCACAGTATGTAAAACTTTAACATGATTAAAGAAATTAAGAATGAAGTCCAGACTATGCATCAACTGGCAAAAGGTCATGGCTATATTTAGGGCCACTGGCAGCATCATTAAACAAACATGTCATTCAAAAAGATAGTTAACTTATCAAATGTAGGCTGCAAGACCGGAAATGGATAGGTGTAAGCTCAGACTCAAACAAGGCAGGTCATTTAAACTTTCCATTTCCAAGTTTCTTTGTCTGACCTTGGAGTCAGACAAAGATCTTTCAAACACAGGCATTCTCAGGGTTTTCTGGGACATGATGGGATAGGAATGGTCTCTGAGTTAGGAACCACTGATGACCTAAAATTTTGTTAAGACTTTCTATGAACACCTGCATATGTCTTCACACACACTGACATGAAGGAGGCTTTTCTGCTGACCACGACTTCACACGTAGCATGTGAGCAGCTGCTTCTCTTCCCTGCCCAGGGAGGCACACAAAGAATCACATCTGAAGGAAATGCACCATATTATCATTGCTGCTGGGGAGGGAGGGGATGGCCAAAGATTGTCCAGGTATTTAATCACTGATGTAAATGCTTTACATGTTAGTTCATTTGATCATTTAAAAAATACCATAAGAGAGCAATTATTGTTTCCACTTTAAGTATAAAAAATTAAGGCTGAATCAAGACATGTGACCTGGGAGCAGATGAGGCTCAAGCAGTTGAGCTCCTGCCTCCCACATGGGAGGTCCCAGGTTCAATTCCCAGTGCCTCCTGCAAAAAACAAAAGCAAACAACAAGCAAAACAAATGAAAAACCAATTCAGGGAAACTGATGTGGCTCAGTGGTTGAGCACCGGCTTCCCACATATGAGGTCCCAGGTTCAATCCCCGGCCCCTGGCACCTAAAAAAAACAAAAGACATGTGACCTGCATGACATTTCACAACTAATAAGTGCTAGAGCTCGAATTGGAAGTCAACACTGGGTGACTCGAGCCCACACTGGGTGATGCTCGAGCACTCATTCTATGTGGTGGAAGTCAAGGGTGGCCAAATGGTCATTCTACAGCCTCAATCAGCTGCCTGTACATGGGAAGAGATGGTCGCCATGGAGTCCAAGGAAATGGAGAGGGAAGATGAGTGTAAAACTATCCCTGTGAATAGAAAAACAGCATGTACTATAAGGATAAATTAGTAGTGCTATCTTCTTGTGTAAAGAAGAGCACATTATTGCTGAACTGTGCCATGCACATTGTAGATGCCACCCCTTAGCTATGCCCTTAAAACTTAGAAGGACAGCAAGGAATGTCTACCATTAGAAATAAAACCTTACTAACATGCACTCAAGGATGTAGACAGAGGATGCAGGTAGTGCAAAAAATGTCCTTGGCTCCTCCCCTGGAGTTAGGGTGTGTATTAAGGAGTCATGCCTCTCTGGTGTCCTTTCCTCCACCTCTCCTCTGTGAATGGTCTTAGATATTTTACCCCCTCTGTCTCCATCCCCATTCTTCTCCCTCTTCCTCCTGGCCACTGACTTGGGATCCTAGACAAAAATTTCGTCTGGTTTTTCCTTAAAGGAGTTGGAGGTTGTTGGGTTTTGGAGTTTTAGATCTTACTAGATAAGGAAAATGTCCCCCCCCACACACACACACGCACACCCAGTTTCCAAGTGAAACATCAAAAATACAAATCTTTCTGTATAAAGTAGTGACCACTTCCAATAGCCTACACCTAAATCTTTGTCCATCTTCCCCAAGACCTCCATCTCTTTTCCCATGATGCAGGGTGCAGGGTCACAAGGTAGACATCAGAAGGCTGTGCCCCAACCTGGGAGGGTAGGACAGAGAAGATGCCATATGAAGCTTTAACAAGTTATTCTTACCTTTGCCATGTTGGTATTGAAACAGAACCTATATAACCAACCAACTCAGCTGCTTGTCTACAGAATCACATAAAAGACTTGTTACAATTTTTGAATTGATTATTTTCTTTGCCTTTTAATTCTTGATATTTCATTTGGGGGGAGCAGCTAAAATCATGTTTCTGTTTTTATTTTCCTTTAGAAATGTTTCTTTTCCTTACATTTCAGATTTCAGACTTCAGCAATTTCAAACATGATCCTGTAAGATATACTCAATATGTTTTATTTTTCAGCCTTCTGTTTTCTAGGAATATGTGAAATAATTATGAAAATTGTTGAAGATCCCATTTCTTCCCTTGCTTAAACCCTTACATTTAAATCTGTTCACCACTCAGCTACTAAGATGCAAATAAAAGCAAGGTTTGGTAAACAATCTGACTGCACCTATGAAAATTTAAATGCATGTATCTTCTAAAAATCTATTTCATCCCAGCTTTTAAGACACTATCACAGAGAAAAGAACAGGAAGGGTTAATAACATATGTACAGGGGTTTTCATTGTAGTGTTTCGTGGTGTCAAAAATTGGAAACATTCTAGATATCAGTCAATAGAGGAATGGTTGATTGATTAGAGCACATGCATGCTGTGGAACATTGTGCAGCCATTAATTAAGTGAAGATGAATAAATGTACCAATCTTGAAAGGATTTCCATGGAAACAAATTGCAGAATAAAATGTATTAGTATAGTTTCATTTTCAAAAGCAAGTGCAATGATAGAACCCATTTTAAGTGAACATAAAGTTGAATCAATGGAAAATATTATTGAAATACCAACACCAAACTATCATTGCTTTTGTTATCTGTGGGAAGGTAAGATTGAACAAAGGAGTGGGTACATTATTGAATTTTCCTTTATGCAACTCAGTGTTGTTTGAATTGTTACAGCAAGCATAATCTTTCTTGTATAATAGAGAAAATAATTTAACTTAGGGAAAATTTCATTTCTTCTATAAACTCCGCTTAAGTTAAGCCCAAGCAATTTAGAGTTGAGGCAAAGACAACTCATAATGAAGTAGACTAAAGAGGCATTTTAGCTTAACTCCATCATTTTATAAATGTGGGAAATGAAGTTCAGAAAAATTAAGTGACTTCCCCAAGGTCACACAGTGTAGAAGTTTGATATTATTTATGAATTTCCCTCCCAAAAAATATTAAAAGATATTATGTTTGTAAACTGGTCTGTTCCTCTGGGTATGATAACCTTTGATTGATTTAAATTCAAAGGTTTTAAGTTTACTTAATTAAATCAATTCAGGGCCTTTGATTAGACCATATCCTTAGGCCGTGGCTCAGGGTTGAGTCCCCACCCCCTCGGGCTATATAAACAGGCACACAATCTAGAAGACACATGGAAGAAGACACAGAAGAGGAGAGAACTTGGTCGTTTCAGTCCTGCCATGTGACAGAAAGGAGAAGTTTCAAACAGCTAAAGCCCCAGGGAGAGCTGAACCATTCACCTGATAGTTTGCAGCAGAACAGACCAGAGCCCTGAGCAGCTGAGAAGGCCGGGAAAGAAACCAGCCCTCCAGCCTACAGCCG
>JAQZBX010058151.1:0-17817 GCA_029593785.1 Cabassous unicinctus
AAAAAAAGAAAAATAAGAGATCCAAGAAAAGCTAATGGAAAAAGAATGTCTATATGTTCCCTGTCATAAAGTATCAGCTGGATATCTGATAACCCAGTGGATCACTTCTCTAAGAAGAGCTGGGAATCGAACCAGGGACCTTGTATATACAAGTTGGGAATTCCTCTACTGAGCTAAACTTTCTCCTTAGGTCAGTCAGTCTTTCAGAAAGCTATCCACCCACTTTCCCTCAGGCAGGTTAGAGTCTTAGCAGTTTACCAGAGTCCTGCTGATTAGGCACCTGTCTGTCCCTGCCACCTCTCTATTTTAATTGCTTTCTCTCCCAGGATGGCTGGGCATGACAGCCTGTCTGAGCGAATGCCTCCTCCCCTCTCCTGGTCAGGTCGGGGTCCCTTCCAAGATTCAGAGGGGGCTCAGCAGACTAAACTCACTGCTAAGAAACCACTCTCAACCCTCTTCCAGACACCTCTTCCTCCCAGGGAACCCTAAATAGGCTTTTGAAAGCTTATTGAGCTCTTCTAACCACCCGTTTCCCTTAGGGGAGCTGGAATTTTAATAGTTTTCACCTGCCAGAATAGTTTCCTATCTCTGCCCCCTCCCCTCCCAAGTTCCTCTCTCCCAGCGCAGCTGGGTGTGACAGGCTGCCTGAGCCAGTCTTGGCTACTTCCCAAAATTTCTGAGAGAGGTGGGTTGGAGCTGGATATAGCCTTTGTACAACCAGAAGGATTTTATGCCCATTGTCTTGATATAGGCATTTAAAAAACCCTCTTTTTTTTCTGGATCCCACTCATCACCACCAATATAAAAATCATGGAGAAACAAGCAACAGGCAGTGTCCCAGGATTTAATTCAGGGACATACTGAAGGCTGCCATGACCCTCAGTATCTCCTTCAGCATCTTTGGCAACATAAGTACACTATTCCCACATTTACATGGTGCTTCACATTTATACAATCCTTCTACCATCATCATCTCCATAATCTTCATAATGATGTCATGGGTTGGTACTTTATTTTTTTTCATAGAAATGATAAAACAGGCTCAGAATATTTGAATGACTTACTGAAGGTCACACAGTAAGTAGTAGGTCATTTTCTCTAAATCTGGAGTACTTTCCACATTAGCAAGTAGGTAGTAGACAAGGCAACAAATAGCACATTTAGAATAAATATATAACTATTACTAAACTTTTCATGACACCTTAAATATAAAGCAAAAAATGCAAATCTTTTCCTGTGAGTGGCAAAGCAATATCAAACAGATGCCATGGGTTTCATATATTCGCTTTATTTTTATTTATTTATTTATTTATTTATTTACTTACTTTTTATCCATTTTTTTACCCCCCCACCCTGTTTCTGCTGTTTATGTGTCCATTCACTGGACAAGTCTCTGTGTCCTTCTCATCCTTCTCCACTGTCTTAGCCGGGATTCGATCCTGGGAACCTTCAATGTAAGAGAGAAGTGTTCTGCCACCTGCGCCACTTTAATTCCTTTTTTTTTTTGGCACAGATCTTCTTGGCTCTCCTTTGTGTCACTTTCCTGTTACGTCATCATCTTGCTGAATGCAATACACCCACACATGGGGTCTGGTGGCACACCAGCGTCTGGGGCCTGATGTCGCACGCGCCCACAGGGCCTGGCGGCGCACCCACGTGTGGGTCCTGGTTGCATGCCCGCTCACATGCCCTGGCGGCCCATGCACCGTCTATATTTTTCTTTATTTTACCGGGAGGTCCTGGGGATTGAACCCAGGTCCCTCCATATGGGAGACAGTCGCCCAACCATTTAAGCCGCTTCCACTCCCCACCCGCATATATTCACTTTATTAAACTAATTTCAGGGTTATTGAATAAGTTATGACATGGTACTTATTGGATGAAAATATTCTTGTAAAAGTGTACCTCTGTAAATGTGTGTATATATCTTTATGCATGGAAGCTTGTGCCATTTCTTAGTAACTCAGTTTACATGCTGAGTTCACAATGGCTTCATTACTATCCCTGTTAGTCAAGTCAGTATATTAGTTTTTATTTACCTTATACCTCACTTCTTAGTCCATTGTAATTAGGAAGACTAACCAATTAAGCATTTTATTGAGTAAAAAGATCAAATATTTTCAGTAAAGTGCTAAGAATAGTTCAGTTTTCCCTTTAATATCTAACCTCACTTCCCATATAGCACGAAATCTGCCTTTACCTCAAGCAAATATCCTATATTTACTGCAAGTAAACAGTATCAACAGCAAAAACCAATTCCCTTTACTTTATGCTAAATGTGTGGCATTTCCCTTGAGTTACTAAGGAATTCCCTGGATTTAGATCTGGATTTTCTCTGCTTATAAATCTGAGGCCATACAGTCTCATGCTGCAGTTCAGAACTTTTGAGCATTTCATAAGAAGCAAAATACAGGCAAGGGTTATAGAAGAAGTAGATGGCTACAAGCAAAATAGCCCACCAGGTGTGTGTTGGGACAAAGAATAATGAGTGGTCCCATCACTGGGCTTCAGTGACTAAGGGAAGCAAAGGTACATAAAGGCTTTGAAGTCACAAGAAATATCTTTGCTCAATCAGAAGGACAACACATAGAACGATCAAGAAGGAAAATTTACTTGCCTTCATTGCTCAACTATATTCACTTCATCGGTCTCTCACTTGGAGTTCAGACATTTGCTTGAGAAGTGATTTCAGGGAGCACAGGGCATTTTAGGCCAGTGAAAAAATTCTGTATGATACTGTAATGATAGATATACGAGATTGTGCATTCGTAAAAAACCCATAGAACAGTGCAACAGAAAGAATGAACTTAAAGTAACCCATGGACTTTAGTTAATAATAAAAATGTAGCAATATTGTGCTATGAATTTTCACAAATGGATCCCACTAATGCAAATGATAGGATAGGAGTAATTGCCCGTAGATGAGTATATGAAGAGAACTTTCTGTGCAAATTTTCTGTAAAACTAAAAATGCTTTAAGAATTATTTATATTTAAAAAAAAACACACACACAAAATAGTTTTCCCAGCAATTTCTTTTTTGTTTTTGGAAATGCTCCCACGTGTATTTATTGATAACGTCTCTGAAGGGCAGAGTCAGTGCTGTTTGGCTGGTGATCTAGGTGACGAGGGCCTGGGGCAGTCAGAGGCAGGTGCAAGTGAAGGTGTCTGCGTGGACTCAGAATGTCAGCACCGTACGGATACTGAAATAGAAAATAAAATATACTAATTATTTTAGAATGAGATATTTGATGCTCTTCTTCATGAGAGTTTAAGGAGTATTTGAAGTTTTTCTGTGGCAACCTGGCTGTGTTTCCACCCACTCCATTCCCATCTCTATTCATTCAAGTGCAAACATGTAAAAAGGAAGCTCATCTTTTAATCCTTCTGTCTGATTTTTTTTTTAAACATAAGCCTCACTCAAACATTATAATACACTTTCCTTTAGACTTCATTATATAACAACACCTTCAAAAACCATTTTTGAAATTCCTAGTGCTTGGATTTAATGAATATAAAATGATAATGGGTAATAACTTGCAATAGTTTCTTGCTCTCTGCCATGCAGTTTGTAGATGATTTTCATGGGTTATCTCATTTAAACTTCAACATAAACAAAAATGTCAAGAGACGATGAATAAGATTTGTTGACTACAGTGTTCCACACTATTTATATATACATACACATATATGTATCTGCACATATATATATTTATGTCTGCATGTTTGCATTCTTGTGATCTTATGTATGCATGTCAGTTCAGTGTAAGAGAAATAAATCGGCTTTGCTAAGAAATAGATCTAACTTTGAATTCTGTCTCCCTTTTTTACTAACTGCATGTTGTCTCTTTTTTCTTCATTCTTAAATAGTGAAATTAAGACTAGATATCAGTATTTGTTGGGAATCACATGAGGTAATGCAGACAAGACACTTTATTGGCTGCTGCTTTGTTGATACATGTTTCTTTGCTTTCTCAAGATTATCAATCAATAAATACATATATATAATCAGATGTAGTGTTTAGTATCATATTATATGCCTCTGGTTGCCTAAGATACAGTATTTAAATAGAAACCTTCATGAAAGTAGTGTGAAGTTGAAGAGGATATGGCCTGTCAAGCTAGAAGGTGAAGTTTGAGAAAAAAGCCTATTACTAGTTGTGCCTTGTATCAGTCCAGGCAACAAGATTCATCCTATTAGGTGATGGTAAAATTTAAATGTTAGAAGTACAAAGTGGTGTTGGTTTATATTCATCAGCTATTTTTAAAAATAGGATTTTGGAACTTTCATTAGTGAAAATATCTTTGAATACTTCAAAAAGAAGTAACAGTAGTAGTTTGTGTCTTTTATGAAGAACTATGAAGTTTTGTAGAGACAGTAATCCCAGTATAGCTCCATCTACTCCTATAATGAAAGTTCTGGGCATCCTGATCATAACCTAAATCTCCATCATTGAAGGTCAGCCTGCATTAGGGGCCAGGCAGAGGCTGCAGTGGCTCCATGGTCTGAGGGTGACTGGGCGAGACTGAGTCTCTTTCCTTTCAAGGGTGAGTGTCCTCCTGCCAAGAGGCTGGATTGCTCTGATTACTCAGGTTTGTGGAATACCACAGAATTTTGCTTTAGCAGAATAGGAAATGCAAAGCAACTACTCTTGGATACTCACAATAAGATAAAAAAGGTTCTACATGAAAATGAACTGGTAGGGAAAACCGTACTTTCCATGTTCTCACAGATATGTCAAATCACTAAGCCAATTTTTTTTCTCTCTTAGACTAACCCCCACCATAAATAGAGAGAGAGAAAGAGAGAATCTACCTCTTTCCAGAGCGAAGCAGGTCAAATCCCTCATTTATTTTTTCAAAAGGTAAAACATGGGTTATTAATGGATCCAGTGGGAACTTGTTGGCCAGAAAATCAGCCACAAGTTTGGGGACAGAATCTTTAGTCTTAAAGCCTAGAAAGAAGAAGACATCATTGGTAGATTCAGACAGTGATAAATACTACAGTTGGAGAGGAGACATTTCAAATAGAATTAAAATCAAAGTGTTTAAAATGATCTATAGGGAAGCGGGTGTGGCTCAATCGATAGAGCCCCCGTTTACCATGCGGGAGGCCCCAGGTTCGCTTCCTGGGGCCTCCTTGTGAGGGCAGGCTGGCCCGCGCGACGCGGTGGGCTGATGCAGCAGGACCTCACAGCAAGGGGGAGATAAGCAGACACAGAAGAAACACACAGCGAATGGACACAGTAAAAACACAAGCAGCAAGGGGGGGATAAATAAATAAATAAATCTTAAAAAAAAAAAAAGATCTATATTCCATAGACTGCTATTACTGGGGTTAATAAGTGATTGTGTGCTTTAATATCATTTGGCAGTGATTTTTGTTGTTGTTCTTTATCCCCCTTAAACTAAGGCCCTTTGATTTCAGCTCTTTCATAGAGAAATTCTAGTACAGATGATTATGCCCAAATGCGGGGACCAATTTTGCAGTTGTCTAAATTTAGGCAGAGTGCAGAAATGTACTATTGCAATGGATTTTGTCAGTCCTACAGAATATTTCAGTTCATTTTACAGTCACCAGTATCTAAAGCACTTTCGCTATAGGTCCTAAAGTTCATTGGGATAACAGAAATTGTGTCCTGAGAGTTTAAGTCTGCACTAGTTCCACATCTAGTGGATTGGTGGCCAAAAATGCATCAGGATTTTTAACTTATCTTTGACCACATTGTTTTTCAAAACCTGGCCTTGTCATTTATAAAACAGAAGAAAACCTGTAGTTAATAATAATTCATAATATTAAGCTTAACTACATACCACCCAAAAGTGCTCCTTTCCAGGTGCGTCCAGTCAACAGCAACATAGGGTTCACAGAGAGGTTTTGGGAAGATGGAGGCTCCCCTATAATGACACTGATGCCAAATGCCTCATGACAGCACGACAGGGCCTCAAGCTGGAATGAAATTAATTTTAGCATTGTAAAAATAGGTTTTCTGATACTTTCCGTTCATGATACACTCTAAAAATTCATATAGTATCAGCCTCAATTTTGAGTGTATTGAGGACAGGTTTTGTCTTTTGCTTTTCTGTTCTCCTTTTTGCATATGTTAGTAGCTGTGACATTAGGAAATACATGGAAAATATTTTTGGGTGAGAGAATTTACGTATATAATTGTGTGTGCATACTTATTTTCTTAAAATGTATTAAAAAGGAAAACATCATTACAAACACAGATGAAGTCAGTTCCTCAAAAAAGGGTAATGTTTCATTATCATAAGAATCTTAGGCCATCTATGAAGTGGTTAATCATTATTTATTTATTTATTTATCAGGTAGTTTAAACCTTGTACTTAGATCAGGTATTTTAATGGTGTACCAGCTGTTTCATCAATTGCAACATCAAAATTTGCCTCTTGCCCAATTGATGCACTTCTTTTTAGTGGAGCCTTATTTTATTGTCCATGTCTAAATTGTACATTTTGTACATGGTACTTTTATCTGCCAAAAATGCATGTTGGTATAACGTTAAAATTCTTCTATTATTCTAGAATCTCAAAAGACAATCCAGAAGGCCTTGTCCTCCAGTCAGTTTTCAGTACATTCTGTGGAAAGAAAATGCTTTAGGGTTCCATAGGAATGTGTACTTCTTCACCCTTTGGGTTTGGAGTATGATTTTGAAGATTAGACATCCATAGAACTAGTGGTTTTCAGACATTTGGTATCATCAAATAAAGTAATGGTCAAAGTCTTGTGAGAATACAGGAGAAAAATAATAGAAAACGAACCCAAGAAAATAAACTGCCATCTTACAAAAGTTGGATTCTCTTGGAAATTCAGTTGTCTGTGGGATATTGACCCACATCAAGGCTTGACCCAATCAAGTTCATTACCCTCGGGGTGCTGCTCCAATGCACTAAAGCTGCTTGAGCTTACTGGGGAGTCTCAGCAGTGGGGATTGATTGGTCTGGGGACCTTGTCAGTAGGTTCTAGAGAATTCTGGTTAAGTGGGATGTAGTTGGAGAGATGGCAGCCATCACAATGGATGATATTTGTATGTGTTTGAAAGTAAGATTCTAAGCATTACAAAGATGATGTAAGGACTTCAATATTGGAAATAGTGTTTTATTATAACACCAGCTAAAATTACCTCAGTGCTTACCCCTAGCCAGGTGGCACTATGCTAAGTATTTTACATGCATGTAATAATATGTAATGCTATTTTATCCTTGTAATGATTGTGAGAAATGTATGTTCTTTAATGCTATTGTACATGCATATAATGCTGCTAGATATGTTTGCATTAAATTTGTTTGGTAAGAAAATCTGTCAATTGTTTTTAGGTTTCAGTCTGACACATGGATATTAGGTGCCAATTAAAACAGGCCCTGTGCTATCTGCTGTGGGAATATCTAGTGATGATTAAAACAGTTACTTTTCTTTAGGGAATATTTTTTTAAATAAGAGAATGATTTTTTTCTTGCCTATATTTGATAATTATTTCATTTGATCAAAATATGACATGTAAAAAGATATATACATTCATTAAACTTAAAAATTATTGCAACATTTTTGTTAAGTATGTGGGGAAAATAAAAACTTAGTTTGGGAATAGAATTTGTATTATTTATGTTACCTTAAGTTTGAAATTTTTTAACTAAAATTTAATAAAAACATATTTATACTGATGTAATATAAAATAACATTTAAAGGGGAACTATGATTTGAGACGTGTTTGCTTAGCTGAAGGAATGAAGTTTTCCTTATCATAAGGAATAAAGTAATCGTAGGTAGGAAACAGGATGTAGAATAATGTAATTTGTAATTTAATAAGTACTTTTACATAATATTTATATTCTATTGTTTAAAACATAACCTCCATTCCAGAAGCATGAAGTAAACATATTATGTACATACCACAGTGTTGATGTGACCAATGGCTTCAAATGAAAAGTCCACGCCACCCCCGGTCATTTCCTTCAGCACCTCATGGATGGGTTTCTTGAAGTCCTGAGGGCTGATGCACTCAGTGGCTCCCAGCTCTTTGGCAGTTGCAAATTTGCCTTTGTTGATATCCACCCCAATGATCCTGTCTGCTCCAGCAACCTTACACCCAATGACAGCAGACAAACCGACTCCTCCAAGGCCAAACACAGCACAGGTGGAGCCCGGGGTGACCTGTATTTTCAGAAAAGACAAGAGTGAATTAAGTAGTGATTGTTAGCAACAGTGTAATTTGGACAAAGTGTCATCTGTTGATCATTATGAAGTACTTGGACATCTCTGTCCACCCTGCTTAAGTATCAACAGCTTGTTTATCTCTGATCATCTGGTGAATTCCTTTAGGACATGCTCTCAATTCCTTCTGGGGCTGTATTCTACCCATAATCATACCCCAAATTCTATAGAGTATATCAGTACTCCTATGGTGGTAGGAGGACAGTTATCACCAAATTTAGAGGAATTATCCATGATTCCTGGGGAAAATATGCTTTTGACAATCTGAGTATATGAGGAATTATTGCTTGTCGTCATTCCTACTTTGGCAACGTTGACTGCAGACCCATAACCAGTAGAAAATGCACAGCCAATGAGGCAGACTTTCTCCAGTGGTGCGGCTGCATCGATCTTGACCACTGAGATGTCATCCACCACTATGTACTCAGAGAAGGTACTAGTGCTGATGAAGTTGTGGATGGGCTTCCCTCTGCAGGTGAACCTGGTGGTGCCATCCTGCATGGTTCCTGGAAGGTTCATCACACTGGTCAAGTGTAACACAGAGACAGGAACAGAAGGGCATGAGACAGGATGCACCTGATGTGCAAACTAATTGGCTCTTCATGCAAACTATAAGAAACCTACTCCATTTTCCTGCAGTAGTTGGCTTCTGGGTGTTTACAAATGGCACATTTTCCACACTGGGGAACACATAGTGGGATGACTTTATCACCTGGAAGAGAATAAAGCAATTTATTATTAAATTTCTACCTAAGAATTAATGGAACCAGAAATGAAGCATAAATGTATATATTAGAAGCATATGTCCTGGAAAGGTCTCCCAAGAAATAGAGTAAAATCAACACTATATTATTGGTGATTGTCTGTCAATATTGTTTATTAATTTGTTTTATTTTTCCGGGTCCTGAAATTCCTCAGGAAGAAATGCAAATATGGAAAACATGAATTTGTATTATTTTACTGTATGAATAATTATTTTTTACCACATGTAGATTTCTATTAGGGCTTAATCCATTTCATCTCATTTAACCTTTTGTTAATTAATTTTTATATAGTCCTACTATAAGCATTAATAATTTTAATTGCATGCTGACCATCATAATCATGATATGATATTTTGTAATAGTTTGGGTTATAATATATTGAGAGTTTTGGTAACAATGATTTACAAAATCTCTTGCTTATCCATACTAGGAAGTTAATGATTACCACTTATTTAGTGCTTTTAAAGTAATACTAAAAATTATGAGAGAAAGGAGGGATTTGAGAAATTTCTCTGCATACTTCAATCATTCCTAAGGCAGGGACTTTATTGCAGAATAAGAAATCCTGACTTAAATGGATTTAGGCTGATAACTTAATTTGTGAATTATCTCTTTTTCTTCTATGGTGGAGCGAGCAGGGGTGAAAGTAAGGGAGTCATTTTGTTATTTATATTTTGGTAAAAATGAAATACTCCAAGTTCAAACTCTAGCACATCTTTTTTTTGGTTCACTGGTCAGTTAAGTATTTGGTTCACTGGTCAGTTAAGAGATTGTATATATGGGCTAAAGAAATTTTAAAAAATTAAACATAATTTTTTTTTTAATAAATCAGGCTACCTTTTCCATACAATCAAAATAATAATTGGACTAAACACATTTAATAATCTTCAGGTGGACATGATAGCATGGACATTTTCTATTGAATTCACCCCTTAACTCTAAATTATTCATCTATATTAATACACAATGCAATTAGTATAAATTAAATGCTAAAAATAAATATTTAGTCAATAATTCATAAGCAGACATTTTAAGCTATGGTTAATGGTAATAAAACAGACTCTCTTCTGGCAGGATTCTTTCTGCCAGGTCTCCTCCCTCTGGTCTGTTTCATTTGTTCCATGTTCAAGAAGGGAGGCCACATAGGAAGAGGAATCAGTGAACAGGCTCCACTGCTGGACATAAAAGATACCAGGATGGTTCAGCCAGAGCCTCGCAGCCCCATCCTGTGAACTCAGCAATCACAGTTACAATACAGTAACTCAAAGTCTTGGGAAAATGACAAATTTTGGCTCCTTGGCTTATATAGTTTCTCCCTTGTCCCATTTGTAGCTCTATTTTGGGCCCTGAAGGTAGACAGTGTTCAGGAATACTAAAATGGCAGTTATTAGCGTGTGAACCCCAGGAGGCAGTTACCCTGTCTCTTTTGTTCCAGTGTCCCTATGATCTAACCTGGAGCCTGGCATCTAGTGGGAACTCCATGAGCCACTGTTGAAGGAGAGAATCAGGAGGTCAGGTCTGTGGACATGCCTGGACACAGGAAGGGCGTCACGCAGGGAGAGGAAACAAGGATGGCCCTGCCTGGTCCTGGCTGTTGTTGGCTGTTGCTGGGGCCTGGTGCAGGTCTTTTCCCTCTCCCTGCCTCAGTTTCCTCATCCAGGATGTATGACCTAGTGGGACCTGAACAAAGACACGTTCTCTTAGTGTGAATCTTGTACCTGGTTTGACTGCAGTCACCCCCTCACCAATGCTCTCCACGATGCCGGCTCCCTCATGGCCTAAAATCACAGGAAATGGTGTGACAAAATCCCCATTTATTGCATGGTTGTCTGTGCGACAGATCCCTGTGGCTACCATCTGTCAGGGAAAGTAGAGTGATTCGATTCAGAAAAATGTATGGTCCACAGATAAACTTAATGCATCCAATCCCCTGAAGTTGTATTTCTAGAGTTTTCCAAATTTTGCTAATTCCTTCTCTTCCCAAATAAAAAAAATTAATTTAACCCCTGAAATTATTTAGTCTAAACTTATCATTCACTTTACTTCTTGCATTAGACAATTTGGAATAATTGCAAAATCATCATTTCTGTAACATGTAATTCTTATATAATATACAATAATGCATGCTCTCTATACAAGTAGAAGTTGCATATTATCACCAAGAAAATAGTCCTTTGTATTCTAACATCAACTATTTTGAAATTGTGGTATATATTCTTTTATACTGTATTTCTCTACAAACACATAAATTCTTTTTCATGTTCTCAGAATTATACTCTTCGTTTTTACTGAGTTAGCTTTAATTGATTAAAAAATTTTAATGACATATACCATCTATATCTTTTCTTGACAACCAATGTAGTTCCATTGTAATGATTACCATAATTTATATAAAAAGCTTCTCAATGGATTTTTTGTGGTTTCCACTTTTAATATACTTGGATTTTTAAAAACTTAAATAGAGACAGAAAATTGTTTCACCTTAATACGAACTTCATAGGACCCAGGGGGTGCTACCTCCACCTCCTCAATGGACAAAGATTTCTTTAGCTCCCAAAGCACAGCTGCTTTGCATTTTATTACCTGTAAAATCAAATACAAGACAATAACTGTTTTCTCCCTATTTTGAAGTCAAGGATTTTATCTTTCAATATTTGTATTGCCACATATATTCCATGTGTAGAACAAATAACTGCTATGTTGAAATGAACAAGGTCTGGTTAGGAAAGTAATAAAAATCATTAAAAAAACAACAACTTGTAAAGCATTAACATAGGAAAATAGGAATAGAATTAGCCATAATGAGACATTGAGATAACTTTGAATAAATTTTTCTAGGTTATTTTTGTGTTTTTTTTTTTAATCTTCAGATATTTACTCTTGATGTATTCTAATGCTGACCTGGAATGGGCTCTTGACCCACAATTATTGGCTTGTATATGAAATTCTGAGTCACTGTTTCACTGACCTTGCAGAAGGTTGTCTATTCACTTAAAACTTACTACTCTCTGTATCAAATTTTTGCTTATGGCAAAACAATCTGAATTTATGATAAAAGGAAATATTTGCCTCTTGCTTAGGAAAACTTTTTTTTGTCTCACTGTTTCCCTGTTTGCCTTTTTATTATTAATATTATTATTTTTCCCTTCCTACTACTTGTGTGTGCTTCTTGTTGCATTACTCATTTGGGACATTTGCTTTTGCCTCTCAGTTTTATTGTCTGATTTATGTGTAGCATCTCCTTTCAGAGAACATTTGAACCAAAAATACATGGGTTAAAATACAAGTGAAAAATGCAAACCCACCCCCATACGAATACATATATAATTCAAAATCAGGAGAACTGTGCTTGTGTTTGAATAGCAAGTGCAGATAGCTTAACCACAGATGTTCTTCAAAGTAAGCGTTAAACCCATATTTTCACCATTGTGAATGGTCCTTAAACCCCATTTTCTAGGTGGCAAAGTTTGTACAGATCGAGTACTTCTTTAATAACTGAACAACGTACCTGCAAATATGACCAAATCAATTTGAAGGAAATTTTCTTTTTTGAAATTTATTTCCATTATTTATTTATCAAATCTTGCCAATTTTCAGGCTTTTTGCTGTAGCCAATGCCACAATAAATATGAGAGGACTTGGAAAATGGACACTGATCGCAGTAGGTCCTGACTGTTGGTGCCTATGAGGTGACAGGATCACTGTGGCCTTTTTGGGTGCTACCATGCTTGACCTTTAACCTTACCGGGATGCTACCAGGGTGGAACTATTGGAATACTGGCCTTATTTTACAGATGCAAATATTGAGGGAAAATAGACTGAGTAGTTTTCCCAAAGTCATAAATGTGGCTGTTTCAGGACTTAAGATGCATCCATCATTATCTTTTTGTTACCATATAACTCATTAAAATTATGGTTTTTGAATATGAAAATAACTTCTTTTTATTTACCCTCAGAGGTCTCAGCTTAAAAACGTCAGAAAATAACCCAAGATCCCAGCACTTCCATCGACCAATCCCTTTGTAACTAAGCTGTTGTATGCAGACCACAGCGTCTTCCCTGGGCTCGCCAAGGGACAGCAAACAGGGTCATCACCAAGTGTCAGCTGCCCTTTTGCCCATCACGGCACTACTGGAGCATGATGGGGGGGATGAAGATAACTTCTTGATTAACAACATTTCTAATTTTGGTTTACAAATTAATCATGATAGGTAGTTAAACTATCACTCTAACTAAAGCACATTTATTTAAAGGAAGGAGTGAAATATTAATAAAGATGATATATATTCTGCTACAGACAAATGTTAAGAGCCTATTTCCATTGTAGTTTTGGACTGTATGTTATATTTCAGAAATTATTGTTTCTAATTGATAAATGAAATTTAAATTATTGATTAAAAGTGTATCCATTTATTATGCGATATAAAATTATATATTTATTTATTATATAATAGAGAAAATATTTCCAAATAAAATGTTTTTTGCTTACTTTTCCTACTGTGCTCATGTTCTTTCTTCTCTGCAGGCCAAGGACTGGTGAATTCTTGTGGACTTCCTCCCTGTTTGAGGACACAGAGCAGATATATTGCCAGATATTTTGTTTGCATTAGTGTCAGCTAATTCTGCACATGCGATCTGGGCTTTATAAGCCACACCTACCAGTTCATTCTCAGACCAAGTTAAATCATTTAAGACAGAACACTGAACAAGTATTTAAAACTGAACTTTCTTTGCAATATATCAATTTCAGATACAGTATCTTGATGGCATTAAGTTCAATATTTCCACACTAATAAAATTTAATCACTCTCACTCTGCATTCTACTTCATCTTTCTCCTTCCCCAATCTCACAAAGGTAGTTCTGAGTTCTGGTTTCTCTTATCACATTGAACTCCAACTTGCAATACTTGCTGCAGGTAGACAGGGAGGTGAAGAAGCAGGACAGACAAGGCAGGGCAGAGAGAGCCAGCAAGCTGAGGAAGGTGCTGGATTCAACACTGTCCTCTTCAGAGCAGAGAAGTCAGATACCCAGGTCACAGCAAAGGGGCTCTCTGTCCTGGTATTTCGGCTCCAGTCAATACCAGTCAGCCTTGCCTGATCACCTCCCCACGTCAGGCAATAATCCAGGTACTAAGTGGAGGGCAAAGGTGATTAAGAGACAAATCTACCCAGACCCTGAGGCAGTCTGGGGCAGTGCCTGTGTTCATGGCCTTGGGTCAATGCAGATCTTGTTCCTTAGAAGCTTTGTGAAGGAGGACACATCGTTTACCTGGTTTGTGGTTTCGTTTCCTTTTTTCTAAGATGATCATGAATAATAGTACCCACCTCACAGGACTGTCTGTTGAATAAATGAGAAAATCCATAAAGCACTTTTTATAAGTTGAGCAGAAAGGAAAACCCTCAACAAATGTAGGTTACAATTATTCCTGAAAGAATGGTCACAGACTATGGGCAACAGAGTCAGGCAGACAAATATGTCTTTTCATTGTAGTTGCCTAGAAAGTACCGTATATTAGGTATAAGATAGCAGTTTGGAAGCAGAGAGGTTGGAGGTTGGCACTGTGCTCAGAATAACGTAATCCTAGTCTGAAAAGGAGATTTTTAGAGGAGCAGGTATTTAAACTAGACTTTGCATTATCTTGAAAACAGAAAAATCCTCACTTTGGCATTTCTGTTGTCATAGATTCTTTGTAACTGGTATGTGTAGGGTGTGTAGAGAACTGGAGTTTGAATATCCTTTTATCCATGCTTAGAAGTCCTGTAACACATAGTACATATAGTTATTTGATTGGATATTATCTGTCTCATGGATATTTTAACATAAAGCATAAATCTCTCTAGTATTTTCCTGGGAACAATTTCATGGCTGGTTCATGCAGTGTCAGTAATGTTTCATGACGTAGCTGTTGTGAGTCACACCAAGGCTGGAAACCATTTCCTCAGCATAGAGGCAAGTGAGGTCCTATGATTTCAGGATGCTACTAGTTAGGAAAGGTTTGAGGAAAGTGGAAAGTCCCAAATCTTGTGCCTGGCTCTCAAGTACCTTACTCTAAACATCTCATTCACCTTGCTCATCCTTATTACCATGTTCTTTAAAAGTGTGTGTCTCTATTTTCCCCCAAATCTGAGTGCATTCCTTACTCTAGACCTTGCTCACCCTTTTCTTTCTATCCAATTTCTTATCCCTTGGATCCATCAAATTTGACTCAAACTGCAACCTAGTTCAAGGTTCAGCTTGCAGAGATATGCCACTCAATCCACAGTCACCCATCCTTCCCTGCATCACTTTAGCACTAGAATCCCTCTGCTGGCATTGGGACCCATTCCCTTCTGTTGCTCCCTGTGTTTGCTGTGGAGGTCAATCTCAAACTCTACTGGAAATTTCTGGTCAGAGGCCTTCTTATATTTAATATGTATATCTTCTTTGGAGAGATGTTTATTCAAATCTTTTGTCCAGTTTAAATTTGGGTTGTTTGTTTTTATGTTGTTAAGTAGAAGACTTTCTTTATAACTGTTTATTAAACCTCTTTTGGGATATGTGGTTTCCAAATATTTTCTCTGATTCTGTGGGTTGTTATTTACTTTCATGACTAAATCCTTTGAAGCATAAATGTGTCTAATTTTGATGAGGTTCCATATATCTATTTTTCCTTTTGTTGCTGGGCTTTGGGTATAAAATCCAAGAAATCATTGCCTAACACAAGGTCCTGAAGATGCTTCCCTACATTTTCTTCCAGAAGTTTGATAGTTCTGACTCTTATATTCTGGGTTCTGGCCAATTTTGATTTGATTTTTGTGTATGGTGTGAGACGGGGTGTCATCCTTTTTTGTAAATGGAGATCCAGGTTTCCTAGCACCATTTATTGAACAACCATCTGATTGTTCATTTTTTGTGTATATAAACACTACTGATTTTTGGTGTTGATTTTGTACCCCACCACTTTGATGAATTCATTTATTAGCTCTATGAACTTTGTTGCTGATTTTTCAGGATTTTCTGTATATAGGATCATGTCTTCTGCAAAGAGGGAATGTTTCATTTCTTCCTATCCAATTTGGGTGCCTCTTACTTATTTTTCTTTCCAAATTGCTCTGGAGATACCATGCAGTATAGTGTTTACTAACAGTGGTAACAGTGGGTATCCTTGTCTTTTTCCTGATCTTAGAGGGAAAGCTTTCAGTCTTTCACCATTAAGGAAGTAGTTGTTAGCTGCAGGCTTTTCATATAGGCCCTTTGTTATGTTAAGGATGTTTCTTCCTATTCTTGTATTCTAAGTGTTTTTATCAAGGAGGGGTGCTGTATTTTGCCAAATGCATTGTCTGCATGAACTGTGACGCTCTTGTGTTTTTTCCCTTTATTGTTTTAATTTATGTGGTACCTTCATTGATTTTCTTATGTTTAACCAACCTTGCAGACCAAGGATAAATCCCACTTCATAATGGCATATAATTCTTTCAATATGTTGTTGGATTCAGTTTGCTAGCATTTTGTTGTGGATTTTTCATTTATATTCATAAAAGATATTGATCTGTACTTTTCTTTTCTTGTAGTATCTTTATCCAGCTTTGGTATGAGGGTGATACTGGCCTTGCAAAATAAATTATGGAGTGTTCCCTGCTGTTCAATTTTTGGGAAGAGTTTGAGTAGCATTGGTGTGAAGTCTTCTTGGAAAGTTTAGTAGAATTCCCCTATAAGCCATCTGATCATGGGCTTTTCTTTCTTGCAAGGTTTTTGATGACTGTTTCAATCTCTATACTAATGATTGGTTTGTTTAGATATACTATTTCTTCTTGTGTCAGTGTAGGTAGTTTGTGTGTTCCTAAGAATTTGCCCATTTTATTTAGATTATCTAATTTATTGATGTACAGATTTTCATAGTATTCTCTTCCTCTTATTTCAGTGGGATTGGTAATAACGTCCCAGTTTTCATTTCTGATTTTCACTATTTGTACTCTCTCTTTGCTTTTCTTTGCTAGTTTAGTCAAAGGTTTTTCAATTTTATGGATCCTTTCAAAGAACCAACTTTCTGTTTTGTTGATTCTATTCTTTTTTGTTTTCTATTTCATTTATTTCTGCTCTCATCTTCGCTATTTCCTTCCTCCTGCTTGCTTTGTGTTTACTTTGTTCTTTTTTTTTTCTAGTTCTTGCCGTTTTGAGGTTAGATCTCTGACTTGAAGTCTTTCTTCATTTTTAATGTAAGCATTTAAAGCTATAATTTTCCCTCTTAGTTATGCATTTGCTGCATCCCATAATTTTGATAGATTGTATTTTCATTTTCATTAGCTTTTCTGGCTTCATCAAGAGTGTGGGGTATGGGCACAGGTAGGCACTGTGCAGAGAGCAATTTTACTGGTCTTTACCATTCTTTATCAGTCTCTTCCTCCTGCTCTTCTCTGCTTGCTGTAGAAGGTTCTTTTGAACTCAGGATTTTCAAAATTGTTGTTTCAGATAGTTCCTGCCTGTATAATAGTTGTTTTGGTAGAAGGACTGAGTTTGGGATCTCCTTACTCCAGAATCTTCCTAAAACCCTCTTCTTTGGATAATTTTTTAAAAACTTTTTTTTGCTGTGTCCACATTCTTGTGTTCTGCATTTGTGTTTTCCTGATTTTTATCCTCTTCCTTTGGATTGGCCATCATTTCCTGTTTCTTTGTCCTTTACTTGTTTGTTGAACACTGTAAATTTTAGTATTTTAGAATGTTCACTCTGTGACTTATTCCATGAGATATCTATTTTTTTATTTTATAACCATCTGGTGATACCACAGAGATTTTCTTGAGCTTTAGCCCTCCTATTGGGAAGTATGCAGGATCCTCCTTGT
>JAQZBX010058152.1:5541-17900 GCA_029593785.1 Cabassous unicinctus
AAAAAAAAAAAAAAAAAAAAATCCTGAAAAGCATTAGTGAGGTGGTCCTTCCCAGCTTCCATTCATATGGAAGCATTAGGTGTGTTCCTTCAAGGCCCTCCCCTAATATCTTTCCTGAAATGATTCTATTGGGTTTCTGAGTTCTTTCTTGGGAATCAATCCATGCATGTAGTCTAGTTATGAAGGTAAACTGAATTCTTCCAGCTTTGGCCATGTAGGTCTGCCTCTTCTGGAATAGTCCATTCTCTCTCCTCGCCCCACCCCCCAAACCATCTTTCCAAAGACCATGTGCATCCTCTGTCACCCCAATACTCTGGGGAATTGGCTTAGGGTTGGCCTTTGGGGTGCGGTAAATGTGCTGACTGCAAAGACCCATCTACTCTTCCCTTTAGGCTTTGAGCATTTAGGCCTCTTCCCACTGGATGTCTACAGTAGGTGTGAAGGGAAGGGAAGGGCATGGAGGCAGGGGGAACCCGCAGAGAGAAAGTCAAGGGAATGAGGTTTAGGGCTCTAGGACCCACAGGTGATATGAGAGCCCTACACCTGCGGTGAAAGGTATCACTAATGGGAGCATGGGTGGTGGCCCCTCTGCCATGGCTGTGTTCCTCTTTTACTCCTGGACAAGGGCCATGGAGCTAGCAAAAACCCCATGTTGAAGATCCTCCTACCTGAAGACAGATTCTACTTTCAAAGACTCTCCTGACATCATACAGACTAAGCCCTAAACTTGAAACTTACTGTGCAAACGACAATTTGATCTGCGCTTGGATTTCCATCCATTCTTCCTGTATAATTCTTCCACACTGCAGCAGCTCCTTTGAGAGTCTTTCTGCTTTTGTCAAATTCTGTGATGCGTCCTTAAATCTAAGCTGTGTTCAGGAAAACTGTACACTAGGTTCTAGATTCTGGGCCCCAGATACTAGACATTCTGGGCTCCCCTACTTCCTATCACCCTTCCCAAGTCACGCATCAACTTTTTATTTGGCTTTGAGAATTAAACGTAAGTGTGATGAGCAGTATTTCCCATTTATAAAGATCAGAGACAAAAGGATACTTTTGAAGTGCGATTAAGGCTCTCCCCAAGGTGTGGAAAAGCTCCACTGAACACTTGAAAACATCTGTATTGTCATTACAGGATGGTATAATGGCGTTGGTGAGAATTTCTTTGGCTTTTTCTGCATGTTGTTTTGCTTGCAGTGACAGTCCTGTGAACAAAGAAAAAGAGGTCTCAGTTTCTCTTTCATCTCAGCTGGATAGGAGTCTAGTTCTCTGTCCAGGGAATCCAACGAGGTCTTCCTAACATCTCGTAGAGTGGCACATGGCAATACGGGCGATAAGATCACAAAGAGTTTACCTGAAAATATTGTCAGGACTGTTAAAAAGCAAAGAAGTGTGATATATTTGAGTACTCAAGACACATTTTTCCAAAAATGGTCTTTTTAGAAATAAACAGAGCAAGCTGCAATTGAACAGCTTTGAAACCTCATCAATAGCAGACATACAATATGTTATAAATAATTATAAAAACAAACGGAATGCAGGACGATAGCATTCTGGGCAAGAAATACGCTATCTCTAAATCGCCGACTTTGTGACAGCAATCTTAATGAAATAAATACTAAAAACTTTGAATCTCCTGTTCACTCATCTATAATCAAGATAATACATAATAATACAAAAATGTAATATCTACAAAAATGTACAAATACAATTCCTACGAGGTAAAAGATTAATGTGTATCAATCTCTTATTCCTATGTGATAATAAACTCATATGAAACAAACTGGAGCAAAAAAAAAAAATTCCTACCAAGAACTAGTTCCCCAGGGCATCCCAGGGTCCTTCCCACGAGCTTACTAATCGTGGCGGGGGTGGCCCTGGGGACAGCCATCAGTTTTGTTTCAGGGCTCTTTGCTTCCCCACACTCCATCACCCTCCCCTGCGCTGACAACCCGTTCCACACCTCCTTCTACCCACTTCCGTACCCCCCTGGTCTTGTGTTCTTAATTACATGGAATTGTATCTCAAATCTCTAAGAAAGCTGTCAAAATATGAAGTGAATTCTGTTCCTATGTCTATGAAACAGGAAGGATATATTTTCTAATGAAGAAAATGAAAGGTGTGCTATTCATGTGCGCATTCTCATAGAATCATTTTGTCTTTTTTTTTTGGTCACATATTTAAGCAACCTACTGGAAATTCACGAGTGCCAATTATATGTGCAATATGACCAAAGGCAAAATATGACAGAAGGCACGGTGGGCTATATTTTCACCTGGGTTCCATTCCCTCAAGGAATGTGAACTCAATCTACTGGAGACAGTGTAGAGCAAGGTTTAAGAACACTGGCTCCACTGTTGGACTCTTTCCAGATTGAATTCCCTGCTATACCACATACTAGGAAATGTCGCCCTCAGCTTCTTCATCTGTAACCTGCTTCACAGGACTAGGGTGAAGATTAAATGAGATTATACATGGAAAACAGTCAGCATGGTACCTGGTGCTCAGTAAGTGCTAGATAAAAATAATTAGATATTGCATATACTTTCAAGTGAGAAAGAAGGACTGCCATTTAGGCAATGGAAGAAAAGCATCACTTGAAATCCCGGAGGGCAGAACACTGGGGTACTGGCATCTGAAATCTTAGGTCTGAGTCTCAGATCACCTACTATTAATAGTATGGTCTGGGGCAAGCTGTTTCTACCCAGCCTAGAAAATAGAGGGGCAGGGTTTGAAGTAGGTCCCTCTGGCTCTAACAGCCTTTGTCTCCAGCAGGCAGGAGCAGTCTATAATCAGATTTGGCCACATTTATTGGGTGGCAATTCAATGCTCGGCATTGTGGTGCTTTTTTGCATCTACTATTTTATTTCTTCAGTGGAACAACCCTGGGAAGTTAGTGTAACCATCATCATCATCATCATCATCATCATCATCACCAACATTTTTTAGGTGAAGAAACTGCATACAGAAATGCCACCTCTTGTCCTAGATGGCACGTTTAGTAAGTAGAAGACACAAATACTAGGTATCTACTGTTTTTGCCTTCCCAGCATCCGTTCTCCCTTCCGGTTTTCTTTTGGAAATGCCCCACTCCTATGCATCATAACACCAGCTTCTCCCCCAATAGCTAATCAGATTCTTGCATTCCTTTGGCATACAACCCAAGTTGGTCTAATTAGAACCCGCAAATCCTGGGGGTTGAAGGGGCATTCTTTTTCTCCTAGGAATGCTGAGGAGGGAAGCCTAAAGGTGCTGGCAGCCTTCCTGCTGCCATGAGTGCAAAGCCTGGCTAAGAATGGAGAATCCAGGGACAAGCAGTGGGAAAAGAGAGAAACTGACTCCTGATCACATTGTTTGAACACATTGATTGGCTAAGTCTAAAGCAAGTTTTACCAACTTGGACTTTTGAGCTGTAGGAGCCAATAAAAGACCTTTTTGTTTATGCCAGCTTCAGGCAGCCTTTTAATTTTTTGGTTACTTGCAGTTAAGAGACTCTCCATTGTAGATGGAGAGTAGATCCCATTGCAGGTCCATACCCAATGCCCCTGGCTTTTTTGCCATAATGCCTTCTGAGCTACCAGATGAATCCTCTCCTAAGAACCCGACTCTTAAGACCATAAAAAACAAAACTCAGAATGATAAAAATCTCTCTTCCTTTTTATCCCCTTTGAATCTTTATCTATTATATTTCCTACTCAATGTTTCTGAACAGAAATGGCTTCTCAATATTTGGAGAGGACAATATCCAAGAAAACCTGATTCTTCTAGTTAAGCGTGAGTGGAATTTTGGGAAAAGAGCAGAACCGACTGATGTCCTCAGTGTGAAAGGAGCTCACCTTTCAGTTGGAGGTAGCCTTGAGCCAGATTGACATATGCCTCCGCTAGTTTCCAGTGCGAGTCGCCATAGCAAATTCTTGTGAGGGCTACGCAACGCACGAGCTCGTGGACAGCCTGTTTATACTGTTAGGAAGAGAAAATGGGCTTTGCATTTTGACAACTTAAAACTTAAGAGTCATGAAGCACAAAATCAACAATTCACTAAGTATTTATTGAGTGCCTACTATGTCCTAGGCAGGGTTTCAAGCCCTTGGGATGTATCAGAGAACAAAACAGGCAAATATTCATGTCCCTGCCATCAGAAGGTTACATTCTGGTAGGGGAAACTAGACAATAAACATAAGAAATAACTACATTTTATAGTGTATTTAAAGGTGGGAAATGTAATGGAATAAAGGAAAAAAATAGAAAAAGTAGAACAGACATTCCCTAGGTTTTCCAGCTGCCCATCAATGAACAGCTTCTACATATTCAGGCACAGTAAGTGGGCAGGTGGCAGCAGTTTTCAAATATTACACTTTAGCTCCCAACTCAAATACCTTCCTTAGCAGCCAATGACACTACCATAGCAAACGATATCAAGATTGGCAAACAGAAATAAATGAGAAACACTCTTACATTCAGGGCGAGGACAGAGGGAATAAGGGACTGTGGTTTTCCAGCTCCAGGCCAGCTCAGGGAAGCAATGTACTCAAAGCAAGCGTGGTAGTTTTAAACACAGCTTCAAAAATTCTTTGGCACTCCTTCCCTTCAGAGGTGGGGTCTGGGTCCCCTTCCCTTTTCATCTGGGCTTTATGATTGGTTGACCAACAGAACATGGATGATGAGAGGAGGTGGCCGTTTTTCGGCCCAGGTCTTAAGAAATGGCAGCTTCTTCTTTCTGTCTCTTGCATGCTCACTTTTGGCACCCAGCTGCCATGCCGCGAGGAAGCCTAGGCTGCCCCACTGAGAGGCCCACAGGGAGAGCAACCGATAGGCAGCACCGGGTCCTCAACCACGCGAGCGAGCCGTCTTGGAAGAGGAATCTCCACTCCTGTTGAACCCAGATGATGCTGGGTGGAGCAGAGCTGACCCAGCCCACTGGGTTGTGCACAAATTGCGGGGTCACGGGCAAAATGCAGGACTGTTTTGTTTTCAGCCATTAGATTTTGGGGGTATTTGTTATGTAGCAATAGATAACAGGAACAGCAAGAGAGGAGGTCAGAGGCAAGACCGCTGATTAAAGAAAGCTGAAGGGGCAAAGCAGAGGAGGAAAGGTAAGGGCAGGCCAGGGCTCTGAAGAAGATTCAGGAGAGCCCTTGGGATGCACTCCGGGAAAGAGAGTGGCTAAGCTCAAAGTGTCTACACTTCCAAACAATCCACATTTGGAGCAGAAACATTTTCATCTTGAAACAATGCTCTTCTTGACAAAAAGACACAGCAAGACAGTTGACCAAAGGAAAGTGACTTTTGTAGCAAATTTAGAGTTCAAATGGCCTGGCAGGAGGAAGCTGAGAGACACTGTGCTCACCCCATAGCGATGAAAGAGGGAGACATGTTCTTTGAGTGAATCTCCTTCTATCACAGATTTCCAGTGTGGGGTGGGGGGGAAGGTGGCTGTGCAGACTGAGAGTCAGGCTACTCAGGTCACTGTCTTCATTCTTCCTGAAACAGGGCCAGAGGTCTCGAAAGAAGAGCTAGCCCTCCTTCCACTTTCTTTTTTAGCCATAATGCATAGTCCAGATATTCCTTTTGGTTTTCAACCTTTATTCTGCCAGGTTCTGGTAGCTTTTGCTGTGGGCATGGGTAGGGGATAGACAGAAGTGCCAGCAGGCAGATAATTTCAGACCGGGGACGAGCCCTGGAAACCATCTCCTGTTATCCCCTCCTTTTAAAGAAGAGAAAATGTAAGACCAGAAGGGTGCTGATTTACTAGTGAGTGGCAAAGTCAGAACTCACGTTCAAGTTCTTGATGCCAAGTCCAGATGACTTTCCATAATATCATTTTTATTATTAAACTTCTTAATATTAAAATATGCATGTCTAGATGATCAGTCAGCCTGGCCATATATATATATTTTTAAATGGATATTTATACCTAGTCCTTCATTTCTGAATACTATTTTCTACTAAGAGGAGCCAAGATTCCCTGAAACCAGGGCTGGAGCAGGTAAAGTTTATAAGATGAACTGGAAAAATCTTGTGCCTCTGTGGGGAAATGAAGGAAATATTCAAGGATGATGGGGAAGGTCACAGGAACCAGCTGGAAAGGGCACCCATTGGCAAGCCTGGGACTATTTGAGCATCAGTGATGATAACGGATTATAACACATTTGAAAAAGCAGAATTCCCAAATCCATAATGATATAAATAAATGAATAATAAAGTGAGAATAAGGAAAAGCTCTTCCTAATAACTGAAGGCCAACAAATAAATGTTGAAAGAATGCAGAAGTCAAAGACTCACCATCTGAAAAACATCACAGTAATAACTGATTCAGGTGAGATCATCAAACGCAGGGAGTGAAGTTTTAATGAGGAATAGGATATATACATGGTATCATTGAGAGTCCCCACAAAATGCTTACTAATGATGAAGGGGAAAACATGAACTCTACAGTGGAGAAACCTGTTAGACAGCACCTTAACCACGTGGTCAAAATTCAAATGGAGAAATACTCTACAAAATCAATAAATTGGACTTTTCAAAAATATAAAGATCATGAAAGATAAAGACAAGATAAGGTTCTGTTACATATGAAAGGAGACTATAAAGAAACATGACAACTAAATTCAACCTGAATTCATGGATCGGCCCATGGATCTGTTTGTTTGTTTTTTTTCCTGTAAAGGACATTTTGGGGATAATTGGAGAAATATGGATAAGCTTTGTGGATTAGATATTAGTATTGTACCAATATTAATATTCTAATAGCAATCATTGTACTGTGCTTATTATAAAAGAATATCCTGACTCTTAGAAAATACACACTGAGGTATTTAAGAGTAAATGCCTAAATATTTACTCTCAGATAGTTCAGAAAAATACTTAAACACAAGGAGAGAGAGATAATGCAAATGTTAATCTGTGACCCTTGCAAATTTCTGTAAGCCTGAAATTATTTTAAAATAAAAAATTACAAAAAATGGGAAATTTTAATAAATTATATCACGTTATATCCTGCTGAAAGCACTTTAATGGCCTGCCAGGGCATTTAACTTGAAACCTGAATTTCTTACCACATTTTGCAAGGCCTGACGAGATCTGACTGCCTCTCCAACTGCATTTCATGTCAGCCCACAGGCTTCCTCTCTGGGCTTCAAAAACGTCAAGCTTGGGCTTACTCTATCGATTTTCCGCATGCTGTTTCCTCAGCCTAGAACTTGAGTTCCTAAGGGCTGGCTTCTTCTCTTTTTTCAGGTCTCAGCTCATCTGTCACCTCTACCCAGAGGCCCTCCCTGACCACCCTGCCCACGGTAGGGCCCACTCTTTGTCCCCCATGACACTTATCACAATCTGTAATTATCTGGCTCATTCACAATACCTATTGGTCCTCAGCTCCACGAGGGCATGCAACTTGTCTGTTTCCTGGGGTTCCTTGTCTGAACCATGAAACACAGAAAATAATGTAGTACCATTCTAGACCCATAGAAGAGAAGTTCATTCTTTACATACACTAAACAGCTTAGGGCATTAGGGCTTAATGATCAGGCAGAACTCCAGTTAAGAAAGGGTGCCTGCTGGCCTAGAACCCACCTAGCAGAGGGCCTGGCACACAGTAGGTCCTAAATAAATATTTGTTACATAATTAATAAACACACGTTCAGAACTGAAATCACACCCTCCCTCCACAATCCTGCTCTTCCTCCTGTATTCATTACATTACTGAGGGTCACTGTCAAGCCTCTAGTCACCCTAGCAGACTTGGACCTAAGCGGGTAGTTGTACCCACTCCCTCTGCCTTGTTCTCATCTCTCCATCCCCTATGCCACAACAGTCACCAAACGCCACCGTTCACATTTCCAAATCCCCTTCAAAAGATCTCAGCCTCTCTGCTGCCACGGCCAGAAGTTCAGGCTCTCATGTTTTCTCACTGGGATTTCTGCAAATATCCTCCTCACTGGTCCTCCTGCCTCCAGTTTTCCTCCTTTCTCATCCATACTCCACACAGCTATCTGAGTGATCTTTCCTGAAACTCAATTGTGCTTATGACATTCTCCTGATTATGATCCTATGATGGTCCCCTAGCACCTTAAGGAGAAAATCCAAACTCTTTTGCTGGGCACCCAGCTCCTAGCCAGAATCTAGCCTCATTTTCTACCTAGTGTCACTAAGGCCGGTGCCCCTGAAAGCTCCTTGTAGTTCCGCAAATGTACTGTGCTCCCTCAGGCCCTAGGCTCTTGCCCATCTACTCTCTTCTCCCAAAACACCTTTGCCTTGGGAAGCGGGTGTGGCTCAGTGGATAGAGCCCCCGTTTACCATATGGGAGGTCCGGGTTTGCGTCCCAAGGCCTCCTTGTGAGGGCACGCCGGCCTGAGCGGTGCGGTGGGCTGATGCAGCAACCTCACGGCAGGAAGCGGGTGTGGCTCAATGGATAGAGCACCCGTTTACCATATGAGAGGCCCCGCGTTCGTTTCCCGGTGCCTCCTTGTGAGGGCAAGCCGCTCGCGCGGCGCCGTGGGCTGATGCGGCAAGACCTCACAGCAAGGGGGAGATAAGCAGACACAGAGAAGACACGCAGCGAACGGACACAGCAGCACAAGCAGCAAGGGGGGGATAAATAAATAAAATAAATAAATCTTTAAAAAAAAACCAAAACAAACAAACAAACAAAAAAAACACCTTTGCCTCTTTCTCACCAGGCTGACACCTAAGCACTATAATCAATGTGGTCCAAGTAACTGCTCCCCCAAGAAAGAGGCCTTAATTGCTGTCTCTCCATCACCTCCAGGTTCATTGCCCCTCCATTTTGCTTCTATATCACCCTGAGCTTGTGTCCACCACAGAACTTATAACACTGACTAAAATGATCTGACCTTTCTATCTTCCAAACCAAACCATGAATACGTCTGAAGTGGAGGCTTTGGCTTCCCTCTTGGTGTCCCCAGCACCTGCTTAGCACCCGCTTTGCACCTGGCATATATTGGGCATACAAAATACTTGTGAAATAAATGAATGAACAAACAGGGCCTGATACATAGCAGGTGGTAGAGATATATATATTGAATAAATGAGTGAATGAGTAAAACTTTTGAGAAGACAATGTGGGAGAAATACGCAGAGAACAAGAAGATTAAGAATATAAGAATTACGAGTTCTAGGAGAGCAGAAGCTTCATCACCTTGTTTACGTTGTATTCCAGTGCTAATATCTGGCATATAGTAGGAGCTCAATAAACATTTGTTGGCTGATTGAAAATGACCATAGCAGGTCAAGCAAACAACTAGGCAGTCTAGAAAACACTTACCAGAGGCCACAGGGGGCTTGAATGTAAATTTGTACATTTGTTCAATAAACATGTACTGAATGTTCCCTGTGCCAGTTGCTGGCTTGGAGCCCTGAGATGCTACATTCAGTGATGCTACAGTGAAAGGTAGTTTCTTATATATGCCCTTAGATAAAACTTCTGAGATTAGGAATGTAGCCAAAAACATCTGACTTCCCTTGATCATATGTTGTAGCTCAATTAATAGAGTACAGGTACAGAAAAGAAAGGCTTCTTACTTCATGCCTGCTGGAACAGTTCTTTGCTTTTTCTTCACAGAGGTAGAGCTTCTCTCGAGGAGGCTGGAATAGAGCTGTCTGAGGCAGCTTGTTTTGGATCTTCTTCCTAGGCATTATACTGACCGCAGCAACAATTTCATCGAGATGGCTGGATATTTGGGTTTCCTGAGATTCTTGCATATTTTTGTATACATTGTCTTCTAATTTTTAAATAAAAAAGTAAAGGTGTTAATGATGATTTCCATAATTACTTTGAGAAGTACACATTTTCCCTAGAAATTGAGGCTAACATCTAGGAAAATGTCAACACTCTGCCTATGATTTCTTTTAAATGAATAGCATTACATAAGAAAAAGATCATGATGGCTAGTATTGACTTCTTTGTAAAACTTTCAGGCTGATTTCCAGTTTCAACTAAATTGAACATTCTTTGTTCATTTAAAAAACATATATACGGATGGCCAGCAGAAATCAGCTGAGCCCAACTCCCAACAAGACCAAATGAGATCAGCTGAACCCCAGATGACCCACAGAGAAAAGTAAATGACTGTTAGACTTTCACTTCTAGCCAAGATGGAGTAATAGGGACCAGATTAATCTTCCTGCTTGAAATAACCAACCAACCAACCAACCAACCAACCAACCAACCAACCAAACCAAAAAACAAACCAACCAACCAACCCAAGACCCCAAATACAACATACAACCCACAGACAAAAGTAATGAAATGATAGTTTTCAAGACACAGGACATCAGGCAACAGGACAGTGATTCTTGAGAGAGGGGAGAAGTAAACAAGGTAAGACCCACAATTGCCCCATCTTATTGCTTTGAGAGTTTCCAGGCTGGGGTACAGGGAGGAGGAACCCAGAAGCAACCCAGTGGATGACCTGAGGAGATGGAGCTTAGAGACTGGGGAGATAAAGGTGGCTACAGTTCACAGGACAGAGTACTGGGGAGGAGACAGCTATACAGAGGAAGGATCCAGAGAAAAGCAGAGGGACCTGTTAAGTATGGCAGAGAACATTGATTAGCATGTGTGTGAGAAAACTATTTTAATCTTGATAAAGAATCATCCAATATGCTTATTAGGAACAGTGTCTGGCACTCACAATGGGCTGCAGATTCCTACCAGCCAGAGAGGAAAAACTAATAATTCATGGGGCATTGAGTAGGGGACTCAGAAGGGTTTTGTCTCAGTAACGGAATAATTATCCCTAGACCACTAGACCACTAGCATCCACTAACAAATCATAAAAGGATCAAGTTATGTCCAAGTAACTTAACTGCACCAGAGAACAAGAATACAAAAGAGTCAGCATCCAACAAGATAAAATTTGCAATGTCTGACAGTGAATCAAAGGTTACCAGGCATAAAAAGAGGCAGGAAAACTTGACCTCAAATGAGGAGGATAATCAATCTAATTGTAACTGACCCAGAACTAGGACAGATGTTAGAATTAGCAGAGAAGGACATCGAAACAGATATTAAAAGTGTAGTATGTATATTTAAAAAGTGAAGTAGAGGGAAGTAGATATGGCTTAAGCAGTTGGGTGCCTGCCTACCACAAGAGGTCCCAGTTTGGTTCCTGGTGCCTCCTAAAGAAGATGAGCAAGACAGCAAGCTGATGTGATGGGCTGGTATGGTGAGCTGATGCAACGAGATGATGCAACGAGGAAACACAATGAGAGACAAAACAAGCAGGGAGCGGAGGTGGCTCAAGCGATTGGATGCTTCCCTCTCACATGGGAGGTCCCAGGTTTGGTTCCCGGTGCCTCCAAAAAGAAGATGACCACACAACAAATAGACACAGAGAGCAGACAGTGAGCTCAAACAACAAGGGGAGGGGCAGGGAGAAATAAATAAAATAAATCTTTTTTAAAAAAGTTAAGTAGAGACATGGAAGATATAAAAAAGACCAAAATTGAATTTCTAGACAAGAAAATTATAATGTGTGAGATGAAAAATACATTAGATGGGATTAATGGCAGTTTAGATATTGCATGTAAAAGATTAGCGAACTTGAAGACACAGGAAAATGAAGGAAAAAAATCATTAGTGAGCTATCAAAAAACTTCAAGTGGCCTAACATGCATTAAGTGGAGAACTTAAAGAAGAGAAGAGAGGAGGGTGTACAAAAATTAAAGAAATAATGGGGAAGCGGATGTGGCTCAAGTGATTGGGCCTCCGTCTACCATAGGAAGTCCAGGGTTCGATTCCCAGGGCCTCCTGGTGAAAAGCAAGCTGGCCTGCATGGCAAGCTGGCTCAAGCAGAGAGCTGGCACAGCAAGATGACGCCACAAAAAGAGACACAGAAGAGGACAATAAGAGATGCAGCAGAACAGGGAGCTGAGGTGGTGCAAGAGATTAAGCAGCCTCTCTCCACTCTGGAAGGTCCCAGGATCGGTTCCCAGTGCTGCCTAAAGAGAAGACAAGCAGACACAGAAGAGCACACAGAGAACAGACAGTGAGTGCAAAACAAAGGGGGGAGGGGGCAGAAATAAATAAATAAATCTTAAAAAAAAAGAAAGAAAGAAAGAAAGAAAGAATGGTCTCAAAATTTCCATACTTGAGGAAAATTATAAGTCAGAGATCTGAGAAGCTCAAGTGAACATGAAACATAAAAAACATGAAGAAAATACACCATGGAATGTCACAATTAAATTGCTTAAAACCATATTAATTAAGTGCTGATTTCTCACCAGAAACCATGGAGGCAAAAAGACAGTGGTATGATATATTTAAGATACTGCAAGAGAAAAACTTCCAGCCAAGAATCTTATATCCAGCAAGATTGTCTTTCAAAAATGAGGGCGAA